>JABLUY010000270.1:0-45668 GCA_013306675.1 Thraustochytrium sp. TN22 | reverse complement strand
AGGCGAGAGCGAGAGCGAGAGCGAGAGCGAGAGCGAGAGCGAGAGCGAGAGCGAGCGAGAGAGGAGTAGAAGAGAGAGAGAGAGAGAGAGAGAGAGACGAGACGAGATATAGACACACAGGAAACTGACACAGTTGCCGACCATAACCCAGCATGTAACACCGTCGATGCAAAAGTACATCAACAACAAGGAGGCGAAGCGGCGCGCGGAGCGCACGGAGATCCGCCGCCTGGTGCGCGAGGCACTGCGCATGAAGGAGCTCGGCTATTAAAATTAAAGAAGAGTCTCGCCTACTCGGTCGGTCGTGTCGACTAAAAGAGAAACGGAAAAAGAAAATGCAGGTATTGAAACCATGGTATCAAACAGTCTTGTCAGTCTTGCAGTCAGAATGGTCAGGATCCCTAGCTTGGGCTTCGGCTCAGACTGCCAGACCCGAAGGTCTTGGGCATACCAGCGCTGGGCGCCGCAACGGGCACGGCCCAAGGTGACGAAGACGCCGTCCAGTTGGGCGAAGTGATCCCGTTGAGAATGCCTCCGGGCGGCCCGTACGAGGTGGCCCCGCCGCCAACGCGAGAACTGGTCGAGCCATTGGACGAAGAGGAGGCCGACCCGGTCTCGGACGCGCTCATCTGGCCTCCATTGGACGGAGTGGGGCCACTGGTGCTGGTTCGGGAAGCGCCTCCACTGTTGCGCTTCACGTTGTCCTTGTTGTTGCCAGCCTGCTGTTGCTGTAGCTGCTGGAGTTGTTGTTGCTGGTGTTGCAGGAAAAGTAGTTGCTGCCAGTCCTGGGGATTGGTGGAAGGCTGCTGCTGGGGCTGCTGCTGCTGGTCAGTCTGCTGGGACTGCTGCTGGCCCGCGAACATCATGTTCTGCGGCTGAGAGTAAGCATTAGCGTTGGCGAAGCTGGACCAGGGCGTCGAAAGCTGAGGGTTGCCGTTGTTGGTGCCGTTGCCGCCAATGCTTGAGCAGTTGTTGGATGTCGACGATGCGCTGCTAGTGTTGGTTGGGGTGGCGTTCGAGCTTGATGAGCTCGTGCTGCCGGAGAGGAGCTGAACGGGCGTCCCGTTCTGCGCCTGCCACTGCTGCAGGAATTGTAGAGGCTGCTGTTGCTGCTGCTGTTGCTGCTGCTGTTGCTGCTGCTGTTGCTGCTGCTGTTGCGGCTGCTGCTGCTGCTGCTGCTGCTGCTGGGATTGGGAGTTTACCTGCTGCATGAGCTGCTGCATGAGCTGGTCCTGCGTGAGCATCATCATGGGCTGTTGCTGCTGCTGCTGCTGCTGCTGCATGAGCTGCGGCTGTTGCGTCTGGGGCTGCTGCATGAGCTGCTGCATCGACAAGGGCTGCTGGGCGAAGAATTGAAGCCCCTGACCGCCATCTTGTGACGACTGCTGCTGGCCCGTGTAGACGTACTGGGGCGGCCCAGAAGCGGACCCGTCGGTAGCATTGGCATAGAGCGTGGGCCCAGCCATTTGCGCGTAGACGAGACCTTGGCCCTGCGCAGCGCCCTGCATGGACATGAGCTGCGGCATCGCGTTCGGATACTGGCCGTTCTGCTGCAGAACCTGGGCGAGCTGGTACTGGAGCATGGAATTCGCCGGAATGGCGTTGCGCGGGTTGAGCGGACATGTGCTGTGGCTGGTGCGCGCATGGGACTCGGAGCCGCAGCGACAGCGCGAGGCGGCGCGGCGGCCGCGCTTCTTCTGCTGCTGTTGCTGCTGTTGCTGGTGGTGGTGCAGATCGTCAACATCAGCGTGGTCGTCGTTGTTGGCGTCGTTGCTGTCCTCGTCGACATCGTCACTGCTGGACTTGGTATCGCCGGCGACGGCCTTGCGCTGGTGGTGGCGATGGCCGTGCTTGTCATGCGAGTGCGAGCGCAAGTGCGAGTGCTGCTTATGCTGGCGCTTGTGCTGCTTTTCCTCCTCTTCCCCAGAGGAGGAGGAGGACTGCGGCGGCGCCCGGGACCGCTTCTTGGCGGCGTGCGAGCCGTGCTCCTCCTCGCGCAGGCGGTCGTCGCCGCCCGAGGCTGACGAGGTGGCGTCGTCGGCGCCGAGGCCCGTGGCCATTTCGCGGCGCATGGGAAAGTCGGCCGGGGCGAGCGCAACAGGGCAGGGCAGGCAAGGCGGGCGGCGGCGGCCGCCAGGCCGCGTCTCCCTCTCGCTCAGCAGCCGCGGTCGGCCGGTGATGCTCAGATGCTCAGGTGCGAGTGGCCGCGCAGCGGCGGGCGCGGAGCGGCGGCGCGCAGGGCGTGTACGCGGGCGCGACGCGGCACGGCGCGGGCTGCGGCGCGCAGACGCGTGGAGCGCGGCGCGGCCACGGCGAGCGCGGCAGCGGACGGCGCGAGGCGACTCTGCTGGCCGAGCAAGCCAAGCTGTCTGCTGCAGCTCGCGCGGCGCTGCCTCCAGCCCCCGCGGCCCACAGCAGTCTCCACAGCATCTCGCGCAAGCCAATCCCATCCTCCCGCAAAGCTATCTGCGGGACAATTTGAGCGCTAGGCTCACATACGGCTTCTGCCTGCGTTCGCCTCGCCATGTGCCAGCCACACCGGACCGCTTGTCTAGAGCCAGGCGCCCCAGCCTTGTTGACGAGGGAAACCTGCACTTGGCAAGGCGCCCGCCCCC
Source organism: Thraustochytrium sp. TN22 (assembly GCA_013306675.1). Lineage (NCBI taxonomy): Eukaryota > Bigyra > Thraustochytrida > Thraustochytriidae > Thraustochytrium > Thraustochytrium sp. TN22. The sequence goes on along the minus strand of JABLUY010000270.1, from coordinate 43,053 downwards.
ACACAGAGGGGTGGGCGGATGGGGGAAACGTGTTGCGGCCAGCCGAGCGGTTGGCGCTCTCTCGGGGCGGTCGACCTCTTGGGTGCGGCCTCTGCAGCTTGCGCTGCCATGCCGCACATGCGTGCGTGGCGGTGCTCCTCAGGAATCGTCGCAGGTGGCGCAGCCGGACAGCGCGCGACGCCCATACAATCCACTTGCGGAGGAAGCTTGCTTTCTGCAAGGTTGGGAGAGTGCGAGTGCGGGGTGCACCTAAGGCCCGCAGCCCGTAGCGCTCTCACAGCTGTGGCCCACGGAGCATGAGGAAAGCTAGCCGCTTCATCCCCTCAGCCCCTTCGAGCTGTTCCAGTAGCTACCTGCTCGGTCGGGGGCGGCAGGTAGGGAGGCTGCGGGCGGTTTGAGCACAAGGATGGCAGTCGCTGCCCTCTACGCGGCGGCCGAGCCTCACCAACCGCGCGCGGCGAGGGCGCGGGAAGCCGTTCACGTGTGCAGGCCTGTACGTGACCGGCGCGTCTCCTGCCCGCCACCGCCACCGCCCGGCCGTCGTCGGCCGGACGCTGTCGAGGCGCCCGCTCCGCGCGGAGGACGACTTATTCCCGCTCCCGGCGCCTCCGGCGTCGGCCAGCGTCGCAGGCCACGATGCTGTGCGCCGGGCCGTTCTTCGGCCTGTGAATCGGTGGTGGGCTGCTTGTGCCACACAAAGCGTCTCAGCGGCTGCCTGCAATCACACCACTCGGCCGGTAGACGGCAGGGCCGCGCCCAAGCAAGCAGCTTTCTCGCGGCGGCGTTGCTCGCACAGCGCGAACTGAGCCATCTAGCTCTCGCGGTGGTACCGGCGGCTCTGCGCTCTCACATCAGCGCAGGCCCAGCCTGAAGGCGAGCGACGAGGCGCGAGGCGCCGCGGCACGGCCGTCAGTCGTGGCAGCCGCCGGGCCGGCCGGGCGACGGCCGGGCGACGGCCGGGCGGCCAGCGAGCCAGCCGGCCGGCGGCGGGGCAACGCTGGGCCTGCGGCGACAGTGGGAGCGGCGCCACCGCCACCCGCAACCCAACGCGCGTAGCTCGGGAAGCCGTACGCTTCCTCACCCCCCTAGGCGCGAGACGCGGCCACGCGTCGGCTCGTCAAGCCGCCAGCCGGCCTGCAGGGGGAGCCTGCGACCCTGCACTGCAGGGCGATCAGCATCAGGCGGGCCGCTGTCAGCGCAGGCTGGCCGTGCCCTGGCCGTGGCTTCCGCCCGATTAGCGCCAGGCCCCACGTTCCCGCCGAGGGCCGAAAATCACCGGAATCGGGCATCCCCGCAGAGCGCCATGCCTTCTAGGGGCGCTCAAGCAGAAATGGGCTCCTGCGGGGGCACCCGCCCGCTCAGTGCTGCGCGCAGGTTTTTCCCCTGGCGGCCATCGCGGCGGCGGCTGCCCTGGCTCGGCGGCTGCGAAGCGCCGTGAGCTCTGGCGCGGCGTGGAGCGTGCGGCAGCCACCGCGGGGGGTCTAGTGGGCTCTCGAGCCCCCTCCCCCGGCCCTAGCAGCGCCGCGTCGCCGGGGCGCGCGCCACGTCAAGAGCCATGCCTGCATGGGTGTAGGTGGCCTTGCATCCACAGACCTTCAACGTGCGGCCGCGGTTGCGCGCGGGTAGGAGCGTGCGGTGGCGGCGGCGGCGGGCGCCGCCACGCGGGCGCGCGGCGCCAGCACACGGACTCCAGTCGCTCGCGCGGCGCAGCCTCTCGAGGCGCGCGCGAGGTCGCGAGGTGGATCGATCCATCGTGCGGCGGTTATACATCCACGGCGTGACAGGCTGGGCTGCGCGGGCGGCGAGCGGCGGGCGGCGAGCGCGCGGCGGCGCGCCCCGGGGCGGGCCCGCGCGCTGCGCAAGTGTCGCTCTCGCCTCGCCCCGCCGCGCGAGCACAAGCTCGTCAGTAGCCGATGGATGGCTCGGATGAGTTCGCTGTGTCTGCGGCCGGATCCACGCAATCCACCACGCCGCCCGTGCCGCCCGCGTCGAACCTACACCCATCGAAGCTGGACGAGTTCCGTGAGCTGTGCGTCTGCACAGCTTCGGACCGGAAGTCCGGCGAGATCTTCGTCTTCGAGAATCCCTGCGACGCAGTGGAGATGCTGCGCGCGCTCCAGGTGGACTCGACCATGACGGTCTCCAAAGGCGTCTATTTCAACAAGCGCGATGGTGGGTCTGGATGGACTGGCGGGTTCTACTCGTTCATCTGGCAGCTGAAGGAAGTCTCTTTCAAGGGCGGCTCGCCGAGCAGGGACGGCAGGCGCGCCTCAGTGCTTTGCATGGAGAAAGACCACGCGGAGTCCATGCCTGAGGAGATGGGAATGACTCTCACGGCGCTCAAGCGCAAACGGCCGAAGGATGTTCTTCTCAGAGACGTGACGCGGTGCGAGCAGGCGCTACTCAATTCAACGGCTGTCCAGACCAGCCGCAACCTCCCAGTTCGGAGTTCTGATCGACACAGATTCTTCAAGACCGACCAGAAGGGAAGCTCAGACTCGAGCCACTGGGACAAGCTCGGTCTGGTGGACGGCTCGGACGCGCGCGATCCGGCGGCGCTGAAGCTGAAGTTGGTCTGCAGGTCGAAGGAGGCGAAGCGGTGCTACGAGAACCCGAGCAAGGACGAGTCGCTCAAGCAGCTAAAACATGCGCTGCACGACCTCTTTGTCCTGCAGGAGCTGCTCCGAGAGATCGTCGAACGGAGGAACAGCAATGGCGGGCCGGCGCGGCTTCGCATCGGCGCAACGCATTGGAGGTCAAAGTGGTTCGAGGATCGCACGAACGCGCTGCGTCTAGCTCGTGTCGAAGCCATTCAACGTGGCCGACTCCCTCCTGCGGTGCAAAGAGCACACCCGAGAGAGAACCCCGATGAGCTGCTGGAGAAGATGCATGCATGCTTCTACCATCTCGGCATGCACGCGAAGTGGCTTCGCAAGGTTGCTCCAAGGGGTGCTGCCTCGTCTGCAGGCTTGGACGCCGCGCAGTCGGCGGCCGTGGACGCCGCGCAGTCGGCGGCCGTGGATGCCGCGCAGTCGGCGGCCGTGGACGCCGCGCAGTCGGCGGCCGTGGACGCCGCGCAGTCGACGGCCGAGGGTGCCGCGCTGTCGACGGCCGTCGGCGCGCCTGCGATGGACATCCAGCAGCAAGCCTCAAAGGATACGGCCGTGGTGAATCTCGACGAAGAGCTGGTGCGTGGCGCGTTCGCGGCCTGCGGTAAGCTTGTGGAAATGGCGCAGACGATCCCGGAGCTGGCTTCGTTCACGCCGCCGCCTCGAGAGAACCTCAACAAGCTGAAGGGGCGCGCGCCCCGTACAAACCATGACGATGGGTGCGACGTCATGGTGGAGATCAAGTTCTTCAACAACCATCATGGCCTGGCCGTGATCCTGCATGGTCACAGCAGGGCGACCAGCGACATGCTGCACACGTGTGGCATTACCGAGCGCCCCCTTGACTGCCGGCTGAGTAGCCACATGAGGCACCAAATCGAGGAACTCTTTCATGCTGGCTTCACGAAGCAGCAGATCTACGAGAAGCTCACCCAGCCTCGCAGCGTCCAACTTGCTCGCCAAGGACTGCGACACGTTCGCCCCGCCAGTCGAGACGACCTCCTGAGCATGGCCGACATTGAGTCCATCGAAGCCTCGAAGTGCTGGCAGGGCGTCGCGTGGAGGAACAAGGCCGTCGACGAGGACGACGTCATGAACCGTGTCAAGTCAAATCCCAACTTCTACCGGGTGTACAAGCCCTATGGTGTGAGTAAGGATGACTCGCGCTGCGTCGGTATGCATCACTTCGGAGAGGATGCGGTGGCCCCGAACGACCTGTACTTTATCGCCATGGCGGACGCGGAGATGCTGAGGATGCTGCGAAGCCATGGCTCCCATCTCATCTTCGACGCCACACACAACGTCAGCAGCAAGGACCAGGTCAAGCTTTTTACGGTCATGGTCGCTGACAGCTACAACCGTGGCCGCGAGGTACTCTTTGTGGTGCTCAACAGCGAGACGACGGAGACGTACAAGCTTGTTTGGCAAGTGCTGCGCTCACTGCACGGCGGCGCCTCTTGGAAGCCCAACTTTCTCTTCTCGGACATGGCCGAGCCTCCGATCAGCGCTGCGTGGGAGGTCTTCGGCAGCATCCCGCGCTTCTGGTGCACGTGGCACTGCGTCAAGGCGATGCACAAAAACATCAAGCTCAAGGCGAGGGGCAGGATCGGCCCCAACGATCGTGGTGCACAGAGTGATGGCCCGGGTGAGGAGAGTGGGAGCAACAACAGCAGCCGTCCCAGGCGGGCAACGAGAAGACAGAGTGACAGGGATCGTCTCATCTTCGACGTGTACAACGCGCTGCACATGATGATGTTTGCGGACTCCGAGGAGCGGCTTAAAACGCTCCGTTTCTACATTCTGGAGCTGCTGCGGAGCGACCACCAGACAGAGCTTCTCGCGTACCTCGAAACGTACTGGCTGGCAGACCTCGAGCCGTGGTGCCTAGTCTACCGCTCTGCCGCGGTGAACAGTGCAGACGAGGTGATCCGGACCACGATGCTGCTCGAGAGCTGGCATCATAAGCTCAAGGTATACCTCTTCAAGAACAAGAGCAACAAGCGCGTCGGGTACCTGCTCTTCAAGCTGGAAGCTCGCCGGCGCACCATGGTGGACCTCATGTACTTGGAGGTGAACGGGCGCACCGCCCTACCGCGTGCGATGGTGAAATTCACGCCCGAAGAGACCTGGGCGATGCTGGAGGACGCTGCTGAGGATGCATTCGCTGACATCGGCTCTGATGGGGAGGTCCAGCATGATGTCGGAGCGGCTACAGCTGCAAGCGCCGAGAGCGACGCCGAGAGCGACGGCCCGCTCGGCCTCGTGGGGGAGAGCGAGGATGACGATGAGTACGCGAACGCGCAGCGCCACGCATCGCTCGTCGACTCCCTGCGAGATATTGAGCGGAGGCTGGAAGATATCGTGCAAGGCACGGAGCTGGCCGCCGTCCAGTCCTTGGCTGGACTTGATGCCGTCAAGCAGTCGGCCCTCGCGATCATTGCGAAGGTGCAGCTGATTGCGGGCGGGCAGCATAGCTTAGCGCCTGGGCCAGTCTCCATGACACCTGATGGCCTCGTACGCATGCCAGAGGACCTCCGGAGCCATCGACGCGCGGACCAGGTCCAGCCACGCTACGATGCTAGGAGGCCCAGGCAGCGCCTGCGCACGAGCGGGCGGCACCAGGTGATCGCAGCCGAGCGTCAAGCTGAGGAGGAAGCGGCAGCCCATGAGGGTCGTCTCGCTCGCCGCGGGGACCCTGACGATGAGGAGCTCGATGTCGACAGCACGGGCATCCAGAACTCTCCTTCTGGGGGCAACGCTGCTCACGCGCTGCCACTTATGCCGACAAGAAACAAGAGAAGGCGTAGGGAGGCTTTTGCCGCACGAAATGAAGCCAGGCGACTCAATGGCGAGTGCTTCAACCCGGGCACGCTTTGCCTCGGCTACCAGCAGTCCATCAGTGGATTTCTCGATGCCGTCGATCGCATCGCGGCTGGGGACCTTGACGAGAGAGTTGTAGACTCGCAGGACACGGAGCCGAGCGCTACGCAAGACGCCGCTTTGACGCGTGGCGAGGGGCTCGACGGCTTCATCGAGTCGAGCGCGTTGCGGGATGTCGTCGAGGTACTCGACCACGCCAGGGAGAACGAGCGACGACGCGAACAGGATCAGAGGGACCGCGAGACGAGGCTCCTTGGACTTATGCCCCATCTCCAACAGCCCCATCTTCGTTTCCCACACCGCCACTGACCAGGAGGGAGGAGCGTAGGAGGCGCGCTAGATGCCAGGCGAGCAATCTTGACGCAGCCCGCGCGGGGTTTGCGACGCCCAGAACGGCCCTCTGAACCACACGGAGCCAGGCCAGCTCGTCTGCTCTCTGCTTCTGGACATCACCTTGTCAGATCAACGAAAATGATATTTTTAATTAAGTCAAACCATCGCATGCGCGGCTTCTTGTGTCAGCCAAACAGCCCCGCTCCCACGTCTCCATCCTCTCTGTCACCATCCTTTCAGTTGCTCTCCGTACACCATCCCCAAAGTTGTGCTCTTGTTGCCAGAAGCCCACTTCTGAATCAAATATCTCTCCAAATATCCCAATCCCATCGCCCTAGACGGAGTTTAATCAGGATAGCCATATCCCAATCCCATCGCCCTAGACGGAGTTTAATCAGGATAGCCATATCCCAATCCCATCGCCCTAGACGGAGTTTAATCAGGATAGCCATATTATCCCTAGTAAATCGGCTCTCCTGCTTGCGCTCGACTGACCTGTTGCTATCATGATTCTAATCATTTTTGGAACTTTCAACTACTGGGTTTGTATGGAAGCGTAAAGTGTTGGTCACTTCCGACTGGCCTGTGCGGATGCTGAGGCCAACTTGGGCTGCATCAAGGGCACGATGGACTCGTGCTGAGGCTGCTGCGAGAGGATCTTGAACTATGGCTTGATGGGGTGTCGGTGTAGCTGGCTTGGGCTACGTGGTCGTTCCTGCTCTGCGCTGTAGGGGTACCGGACGAGGCACTGGCGCTGCTCGAATCGACATGATCGAGGCAAATGGGCGAAGGTGTTCCGTTGACGTTTGTCTTGCGCTTCTTGAAGCCTTCGTGAGGCTCGACGCGCACGCGCGTGTGCCACTTGGAAAAGCAGGTTGTGCGTTCATTCTTTCTCATGAACACGTGCAGAGGCACACCGCAGATGGTGCAACGACGGTGCGTTTGCTTGCCGCAGATGACGCAGAGCCGCTTGGCGGGAATCCTCTTGTTGTTGGCGTTGAAGGATGCCTTTCCCGCTGCCTCTGAGTCATGTTGCAGTGCGGCATCGAGGCGGATGTCGCGGGCTTGGCCGTGGTTGAAGAACTTCTGCAACTCGGGGGTTCGCTTGCGCTTACCGGCGGTCACGAGGTCCCTCGCCGCTTCCCTGGTGAGCCCAGTGGGCTTGGGCATGCTTGGCTGCATGTTGAACTCCACCTGCGCCGTATCGAGCTGCCTGCTCCTGTAGACGTGACGGACCATGTCGACAGTGAGGCGGAACGAGACAGTGCTGAGCGCTTCAGAGCGGTTCACCTTGTCGCGGAGGGCCTTTAGCCCGTCGCTGTCTTCGAGGTTGCTCTTCCTCGCAGCCTGTAAGTAGCGGTAGACCACGATGGCGTTGACAACGAGCTGCTTGTACGTGCGCAACGCGATGTTCTGGTCGCAGCTCAGATTCATGCACTGCGTGTTGGTGATCTGCTCCACGTACTGTGTGCTTCCGTCGACGCCGCCCTTTGCGACGTTGTATAGCTCCTGCGGTAAGCACTTGATGACATGCACGGGCCGCATGGGCCCCTTCAGAGCGACAAGCTTGCGCATGGCGCGCCACAGCCGGAAGTGCGAGCTCAGCACCGCCCCCTCCTCCTCGCCGAAGATGGCAGGTGGCTTGGGCGGCGCACCCGCTGTCGATGCTCTGGTGCGCCCATGTCGTGAGCTTGTCCGCCCACGGTTTCAGAGCGCGCTCCATGGCGAGCCGGGCGTCCGGAGGCACTTCAACGAGGCAGGCGTACAAACACGAACTCGTGCTGGCAGCAACGTAGAGCACGTGATCGATTTGGAGGACCACAGCTTGGTGCAAGACTTGCGCGCGGTGCTCGGCAGGTATGGCCTTCCACCAAGTCTCGTCCCCCACGTGTTCATCTGGGTGCTCACGATACGTGCGTCTACCGCGCCTCCAGGCGCGACGCGCGTCTTGATCTCGACGCTGCATAGTACTGACGATGCGTCGCACTCCGCGCCTGGAAGCCGGACGCGAGCGACTCCATCCGGCGAGACTGCGAGCCCCGGCACGGTCTTGTGCTGAATGAGGCCGACCTCGAACATGCACTCGCACCACGCGTCGGTTCGTCGACCAACGCAAGTATGTCTTCGAAGTCTTGCTGCGCGGCGGCCTCAGCACGAGCATCCTCGTCGCCAAGCTCCTCTCCTTCTTCGTCTTCGTCCCCTGTGTCCCGCTTGTCCAGGGGCACGAACTCGCTGTCGCTGTCGCTGTCGCTGTCGTCCTCCACGCGGTGGTTAGGCCTCGCCGATGCCATGATGTCGCAGTGCGGGCCCGACTCCACGTCCAAGCGCTGCGGCAGGGGCGTGCGAGCTGAGAGCAGGCACAAGGCACCCGCCAGGGCCGCCTGCAGCCGCGCGCCGCAGCGCCTGCGGCTCCAGCGCGCTCCGCGACGAAGTCGCGCGCGAGCTCCCCCCAAAGCCGCTCTGGGCGAACTGCCGAGCTCATCTCATCCTAACCACCACGCCTTCGGCCAAAATGAATAGGGGGCAGGAGCCTTGGGTCGCTTCGAGTGGGCCTCTTCAAGCTCGGCCCCATCGCTGCGTTTTTGATCGAATGCGGAACTAACTTCGCCAGACTCTAGGCCACTTTTTTGGAGCAAATCGGGAGTAAAGTACCCTCTTAATACGCTTTAGTGCCCCCTGTGCCGGGCGTCACCGAGGGACCCCCGCGTGGTAGGCGGATACGAGTAAGCATAGAGGTGTGATTGGGATATCTTACCTTTTTGCTAAATAACAGATACGTCCTGACTACGTTGCTTTTTTTGTGTATCGAGGTCAAATTTGGGGTACTGGATCGAAGTAATGGGCTTGATACTGATGATCACTGCAAAGATGGCACTTCATGATCGCTTTGCCCTTAGGCGCAAACGCGCTCGCCTCAGCCCCAGAAGCCTCGCGCCCGCAGCGCCTCACGCTTGCATACCACAGCACTGGCTCCTCTCCCTTCAGCTGGGCGCCCCGGGCGCTCGCGCAGGCACGATCTGCTAGGTTCGCACCACCTGCGCAACCCGCCGTTTCCCTTAGGTTACTCGTCGGTTTGGCCGAAACGGGACCTGATCCGGCGGAAGCGCCGAGCACGTCTGGCCGTGCGGAGCCACTGGCCAGCAAGGGTGTGGCAGCAGGGAGGGACAACAAGACGCAGGCGCGAGAAGCGGCGCCTGGCAGCCAGGCAGCCACCCATCTTACAGCGCGGAGCGCGCAGCATGGCCAGGGAGACACAGTCTGGCCGCGCGCGGGCTACGCTGCGTTGCGCGCCAGCAACATCGGCGCGCCGGGCGCGGTGCGTGCCTTCAATAGCCTTGCCTTGCCAGTCTTGCTCTAGCTAGAAGCTAGCTAGCTCTACTAACCTTACAAGGAGGGCAAGCTCTAACAGCTGGCCACGACCCCATTACTGCCATGCGCGGCAAGTGCAGGCAGCCAAAACTTGTGGTTTAGAGTTGGGGAGCTGCGGAGGCTTTGGTGTCTGGCTGACTCAGGCTGAGGGCTGGTCCAACCCGCCTGCTTGCCTGCAGGCCCGCGCCGGTGCCTGGTGGCGGCGTCGCGTCGCGCTGTACGGAGTACTACGGAGGACTTACGGAGGCAACTTGAAGCTGTTTGGCCGCTGCCGGCGCCGCTTCTCCACTGGCAACTAGCTACCTGTCGCCTCTGTCGCCTCTGCATATTGCGCGCGCGCCGCGCGCGCGCGCGCCGCGCGCGCCAGCGCATGTCTAAACCGGCGAGTCCAGGCGGTGACTGAGTCCGGCGAGTGCAGGAGGTGACTGATGTGAGTCAGGACAAGCGCAGGCGCTGGGTCGGTTTGCTCGTTTGCGTTCTTGCAGCAACAGAGAGCTTAGGAGCTGCGCCTCGCTGCGCCACGCAGCCCACGCTGCGCCACCAGCCATCTGGGGCAGTGGGGCTCATTTCGCTGGCCAGTTGTGGGAGGGTGCACTACCTAGTGCTGCGGGAGCAAAAGCAGCCTGCTAGCTAGCTAGACCAGGTCTCTGCACGGGCACACATGGCATGTTATGGTCTACCGCAAGAACGCAGCCGCAAGAACGCAGCCACACTGTCAGACCTGTCAAAACATTCGCCCGTCTTTGTATGGTACACGAAAGGAGGTCTGCGACTTTGCTGTGGGTGTGGGAATGCAGGGAGCACCTCTTGGCCTACCGAGAGCAGCAACTATAGATAAACACTCAAGACCACTGGCCAAGGCTTGTACTCTACGCTACGCGATGATCTGAACGGATTCTCAACGACCTGAGAATCGACTTGGAAAAAAAGCCCCCATCGGCGGTTGGGCCAGTCAAAGGTCTTTTCCAATGATTCGGATGAACCATGGTGGTGATGCTTGAGCATTTGCGGCCTTCACTTTGAACAGCTACTCCTGCTGCTGCTGCTGCTGCTGCTGCTGCTGCTGCTGCTGCTGCTGCTGAAAGGGCTGGCGGTCGCGGATACTTGCAGCGGCATGGCGAAAGATCTTGGCGTAGCGGCGCTCGAGGCGAGCGGCGAGCGACTCGTCCCCGTCCTCAAGGGCTTGGTCAATGCCAGGGAGCACCTTGGCGTCGTAGCCGAGGTACAAGCCGGGCGCCTGCAGCACATGCTTGAACCAGGGACGGTGCGGCAGGCCCGCCGGGTCGAGGAAGAGCCGTTCGTGTCGTGCCAGCAGCTGGTCATCGTTTGGCGACGCAAGCGCCGCCGCCTGTCGGTATGTCGCAACAGCGTCCTCAAGGTCCGTCAAATTGCTGCCCCTAGCGCCCGCCGCGGCCGCCTTGTGCCGCAGGTGGTGCACGTAGCGGTGCAGCGCGGCGCCGTGGTCCGGCAGCGAGATGGGCAGGTGGGCACCGTCCGCAAAGCGCACGGCGAGCAGGCCGATCAGGCGCGAGAGCGAGACGTGGTGCGCGAAGGTCGGGTCCGCCTCGGTCTCGATCCACGTGTAGCTGTCGAAGGTGCTGTGGTACACTCCGTAGGTGAACGAGGTGGCCTGCCCGAAGCGCAAATCCATGGACGCGATCCCCAGATGGTCCAAAAACACCGTGTAGTCAGAGCCCGAGCCAAGCGTGCCGAGCGAACCGTCCCAGGAATCCGCCAGCGGGCGACCCGTGGCAGGGCTCGTCACATCGTGCGCTGCATCCAAAATGGCGCGCCCCAGCGACGGCGAAGCCGACGCGTAGAAGCGGTCGCCCGAGACGCCCACGTCCGTATTTATGTACACCGCTGCGTCGCGCAGCAAGCCGCCCGCGTTCGCTTCACCCCAGCCGGTGGATCCCAGCAAGCCAAATTCCTCGCCGGACCAGGACGCCAGCACGATTGTGCGGCGCGGTCGCCAGCCGGAGCGCACGAGGCCACCCAGCGCGCGCGCCACCTCGAGCAGGACGGCGGACCCCGAGTTCGGGTCCGCCGCGCCGAAGACCCAGGCGTCGCGGTGGTTGCCAATCACCACCGGGTGGTCCTTGCCGTCTCCAGCCGTACCCGGGATGCGCGCGATCACGTTCCAAATGGGCTTCACCTCGCGTGTGTTGTTCACGTGCAGGCGCGCCTCCCAGCCCTGGGACGGGCCCAGTCGGTAGGTGAGGTTGAGCCCGCCCTGGAAGTCCGCGGGCGCAAGTGGGCCGCCCAGGCGCGCCAGGATCGGCGCCGCGTCCTCGTAACTGATCGGGAGTGCCGGGATAGCCGGGATGAGGTCATCGCGCCCCAGCCCGCAGCGCGCCTCGCTGTCAAAGCCGGAGGCGGCGCGCGCCGGATCGCCCGCGCAGAGCGAGTTGAATTGCGCCGACCCGCGCTGCACGCTCGACGGCGGTCGCCACGGCCCCGCCGGGTACACCTCGCCCTTGCCAAAGCCGTCGTCCGCCGGGTCGCTGAAGATGATGACAGCGCTCGCGTTTCGCGCCTGCGCGTTCATGATCTTAAGCCCGCGGAAGCATTCGCCGTAGCGCACCAGCACCACGCGGCCCGCCACGTCCACGCCCGCGCGCTCCAGCGCGGCGAAGTCCGCCGGCCGCCCGTAGTTCGCGTACACCAGTTCGCCCCGCACTGACCCCGTCGCCGCGTACGCCAGAAACGTCAGGTTGCGGAATCGCGACCCAGACGTCGGGTCCTCCTCCAGCACCGCCTCTTCCAGCGCCGGCCGCCACCGCTGCGCGCCGTCGCTCGATACGAGCTCCAGGTCGCGCTCCACCGGGTACGACAGCAGGGCGTCCATGGCCACCACCTCCGTGTCGTCTAGGCCGAACGCGCGCATCTGGTCGCGCGTGAATTCCGCCATGGCCCTGTCGCCCGCCGTCCCGGCCATGTGCTCCGTCGACGCGTAGTGCCGCAGCCACTCGCGCGCCTTGGCCGGGTTCGGCGCGGCCACCACGGCCTGCTCCGCCGCGCCGCGCAAGCCCGAGCTGCTCGCAGGCGCATGCGCCGCCATGAGCTGCGTCACATCCAGCGCCACCTCGCTCAGCGGCACGCAGCCCAGCGCGCCGTGCGCCGCCGCAGCCACGGCGGCCACGGCCGCGACGCCAGCCGCCACGACCCGCATCCCGGGTCCCGCGCCGACCTCCACCCCCCCCCTCTCAAACGGCTGAGCGCCGCGACCCGCCCGAGCGCCTCGCAGCCCCGCCCCTCGCCGCGCCTCGCGCCGCGCCCTCGCGCTCCCACGCGCGCTTCGGCTCGGGTCTGCGCTCGCGTTTTGGGATGGATGATGCTCAACTTGAAGTTCGAGCCTGGGCGCGCCGATTCGAACGTGAGATCGAGAACGGCTCCCTAGAACGTTCGGAACTACCCATAGAACGAGAACGAGTTACCGTCTCGCGCGCGCCTCGCGGCGAGACCCCGGCTCGCCCCGCGCTCCCTCCCTCCCTCCCTCCCTCTCTCCCTCCCTCCCTCCCCCGCTGGGCCCCGCGCGGCGCGCGGCCGCGCGCGCGGCCGCGCGCGCAGGAGGACCGGCGCGGCGCTCTCGGCCCGCGCGGCCGCCGCCCCCGCGCCTGGAACGAACGGGCAGTCGAGCGCGTCGAGCGCGCTTTCGTTTTCAAACTTTTCATCGGGATGAACTTGGATGATGATAGTAGCCGAGGAGGTGGCGCCTCCCGCGCGCGCGCGGCGCCCGCGCGCAGAACGGAGACGCGCGGCGCGGCCGAGGCAGCGGCGGCGGCGGCGGCGGGCGAGGGCGCGGCGCGGCGGCGCGGCGGCGGCGCGGCGGCGAGCGGCGCGGCGGCGCGGCGGCGCGGCGGCGCGGCGGCGAGGCGGAGCGGGCCGGCGGGCCGGCAGGTAGCTTCTAGCGAGCGAGGCGAGGCGCGTGTGCGCGGCGCGGGCGCGGGCGCGGGCGCGGGGCGCGGGCGCGCGGGTGGAAAGGAGGGGAAGATGAGCGCGACGGAGCTGGAGGGCGATGCGTACGCCATGGACAGGTACTCGCGGCAGATTGGCGCGTACGGCGTGGAGGCCATGGCGAAGCTGATCAAGATGAAGGTGCTGGTGGTGGGCCTGCGCGGCGTGGGCGTGGAGGTGGCCAAGAACCTGATCCTGGCCGGGCCCGGCGGCGTGACGGTGGTGGACCCGCACGAGGTGGAGGTGCGCGACCTGGGGTCGAACTTCTTCCTGACCGAGGCACATGTGGGGCGCAAGACGCGCGCGGAGGCGTGCGCAGGGCCGCTGCAGGCGCTCAACCGGCTCGTGGACGTCAAGGCGCACACGGGCGAGCTGACCAAGGACGTGGTCCGCTCGCACACGGCCATGGTCATGTGCGAGCCGACGCGTGACGAGGCGCTGCGATGGAACTCGTACGCGCGGCTGCACAACGTGAGCTTCTACGCGGTCGGCGTGCACGGGCTGTTCTCGTACGCCTTCGCCGACCTGGGCAGCGACTTCACGGTCAAGGACCGCACCGGCGAGAACACGGTGAGCCGAATCATCGAGAGCATCGACGTGGAGGCCGGCGAGACGGGCGAGATGCTCGTGCACCTGCTGCCCCCGCCGGACGGCCAGCGCCACAACATGGAGGACAACGACCACGAGGGCTGGGTCACCTTTGACGAGCTGGAGGGCCCTCTCGGGGAGCACCTCAACGGCAAGGGCCCCTTCCGCGCGCACCATCACCAGCGCGAACGGACGGACGCCAAGACCGGCAAGACGGTCAAGGTCTTTGACGCTTTCTCGCTGCGCGTCGTCGTGGACCCGCGCGGCAAGATCCGGCTGCCTGCGTACACGCGCGGCGGCGGTCAGCTGCTGCAGGCCAAGGTGGCAGTCACGGAGCACCACCGCGCGCTGGACGAGAACCTGGAGCAGCCCATCGCGCCGGGCGACTTCTCGCTCATGTTCACGGACGGCGCCAAGTTTGGCCGCGCCGAGCAGCTGCACGTGGCGCTGCAGGGCCTTTGGGAGTTCACTTCGAGCGAGGGCCGTTGGCCGCGGCCCAACGATCAGGATGACGCCGAGGCCGTCGTGGGCGCCGCCGTCAAGCGCAACGAGGAGCTCCTGGCCAAGCTCAAGTCTCACATGGACGAGGAGGATGGCCACATGGACCACGCGCCGCTGCTGGCGCTCGAGGAGGTGGACGAGGAGGTCGTCAAGACCGTGGCGCAGTACGCCGATGTCTGCTTCCAGCCACTCTGCGCCTTTCTGGGCGGCGTTGTGGCGCAGGAGGTCGTGAAGATCAGCGGCAAGTTCACGCCGCTCCACCAGTGGCTGCACATTGACTGCTTCGAGGTGCTGCCGGAGAAGTTCACCGACCCGCCGCTGACCGTCTCGGCCGCCGACCGCGCGCCGCAGGACTCGCGCTACGACGACCTCATCGCCATTATCGGCAAGCCGCTGCACGACGAGCTGCTGCGCAAGTCCACCTTTATGGTGGGCTGCGGCGCGCTCGGCTGCGAGCTGCTCAAGAACCTCGCGCTCCTCGGCGTGGCCTGTGACCCCAAGGGCGCCGGCACCATCACTGTCACGGACAACGACCGCATTGAGGTGTCCAACCTCTCGCGTCAGTTCCTCTTCCGCGAGCACAACGTGGGCCAGTTCAAGTCTGCCGCGGCCGGCGAGGCCGTCAAGGACATGAATCCTGCCGTCCAGATTCACGCGCGCCAGGACCTCGTCGCGCCCGAGACCGAGCACATTTTCGACGACGACTTTTGGGAGGGCCAGGACTTCATCACCAACGCGCTCGACAACGTCAAGGCGCGCCTCTATGTCGACTCACAGTGCGTCTTTTACAACAAGCCGCTGCTGGAGAGCGGCACGCTCGGCACCAAGTGCAACTCCCAGGTCATCGTGCCCAAGCTGACCTGCTCGTACGCGGACGGCCCCAAGGACGAGGCTGGCGACGCCATTCCCATGTGCACGCTGCGCAACTTCCCGTCTACCATCGAGCACGTCGCCGAGTGGGCGCGCGCGCGCTTCGAGGACAACTTTACCACGGCCGCCGCCGAGGCCGCCAACTTCGTCAAGGGCCCGGAGGAGTGGCTCGAGGCGCTCAAGGCCAAGACCGTCGACATTTCCGAGTCTGGCAAGCGCGCCTCGGCCATCGAGATGGAGATCAAGCCGCTGCGCGGCGTCGTGCACGTGCTCTCGCAGGCCGCCTCGCCCGACATGTGCTATGCCACCTGCGTCAAGGAGGCCTATGCGCTCTTCCACACGCTCTTCCGCGACCCCATCATCTCCCTCATCCGCACCTACCCGGAGGACGCCAAGGACCGCAAGGGCGACCCCTTCTGGTCCGGCACCAAGCGCTTCCCCACCGTCATCCACTTCGACGCCGGGGACGAGACCCACATGGCCTTCATCATCTCCGCCGCCATCATCTTCGCGGTCAACTTTGGCCTGCAGCCCCCCGACCAGGCCCTGCCGCTCGACCACTTTTGGCGCGACCCGGACCACGTGCGCAAGATCCTCGACACCCTCACCCCGCCGCCCGTCGTCGAGGAGGAGGTGGACATGAGCGGCGGCGGTGAGGACGATCAGAACGACGGCGCCATGGACGTCGACGAAGACGCCACCCTGCGCGAGTTCGACTCGCTCCTCGAGGAACTTGCCAGCATGGTGGACCGCGCTCGCGACCTCGCCGTCGAGCCCGCCGAGTTCGAGAAGGACGACGATTCCAACGGCCACATCGACTGGATTTCTGCCGCCGCCAACCTCCGCGCCACCAACTACCGCATCAAGAACGCGCCGCGTCACAAGATCAAGCTCATCGCCGGCAAGATCATCCCGGCGCTCGCCACCACCACGGCCGCCGTCACCGGCCTTGTCATGATCGAGATGCTCAAGGTTCTCCAGCCCGGCAAGCAGCTCGAGGCATTCAAGGACTCCTCCAACAACCTCGGCATCAACGCCTACTTCTTCAGCGAGCCCAGCCCGCCCGAGAAGGCTCAGGACGAGTACGACCCCATCGAGATGGCCGAAGTCGTCTGCGTCCCCTCGGGCTTCACCAAGTGGGACCGCACCATCGTGCGCTCCGCCAAGGGCTCGCTCGCCATTGCCGATTTTCTCGACGCCTTCCACGCCGAGACCGGCGTCAACTGTACCGCCATCATGCACCCCCAGGCCAACCGCCCGGGCACCCAGGGCGCCGGCAAGTACATTTGGGAGAAGAACACCTTTGACAAGAACATGCGCCCCGTCTACAAGGACCGCCTCGAGGTCCCGCTAGAGGAGGTCATCCTCGAGGTTCACGGTGACGACGCGCTCCCTTCCAACCGCAAGTACACCCGCCTTGAGGTCTCCTGCGAGAACGACGACGGCGACACCGTCAAGGTCCCCGAGGTCGTCTACTACTTTGCCTGATTCAGCTCGTTGATGACACATAATAGCTTTCTTTTCGACAATTTCCTCCAAAATCGAGAGAGCGGAGACTTGTGAGGATCGAAAAAGCGAGGACATTGGCAGCGCCAAGGAGAGGACCAACTCCAAAGAAACGACCATCTCCAGGGAGAGGGAGGACTAGGCCTCCCTCCAGAAAGAGAGGTTAACCCCAAAGAGACGACAATCTCCAGGGAGAGACCTACCTTCAATAAGAGAGGGGCCGCCGAGCGTCACGGCGCTGCTATGGCTTACACTATGTCTTGCGAGTATCTATCGCCTACGGAAGAAGAAGCCCTCGGGTGCCTCTTCAATCTTGGCACGCACCACATAGCGATCGAAGCGGAGAACGACGCTGCCTCGCCTTCCAATGCTGGCACGCCAAGCCGCACGCTGCCTTCCTCCTTCCCGCCGCTCCCACGACGCCATGCAAAATTTGCTTGCGCCCCTTGCCTGCTGCCCAAGTCACAAGCAGGCGGCGGCCCGCGGTAAGCGGCAAGGCGCGGCCAGGCAAAGCCTGTTCCCGTGTGGAGCGCGCGCGAGCAAGGGTCAGCGGGCGGCGCGCGGGCAGCGAGCGAGCGCTTGCGCGCGCGCGAGCCAGCGAGCGAGCGGGCGCTTGCGCCGCCGCGCGCCCAAGCGCGCAGCCGGCGGAGGCGGGTCGCGGCGGGCCGGGTCGGGTCGGGTCGGCCGGCGGCGCGGATCCGCGGCGCCGTCGTTAGGTCGACCGGAAGCAAGCAAGCACGCAGCATGACGGACTGCTTCGAGGAGGTGCTGCGCGCCAAGGGCGGGCTCGCGGTGGGCAGCCAGCTGAGCCTGACGCAGGCGGATGGCGACCTCGTGTCACTACGCGAGACGCTGGCCCCGGTGCGCGCAGCTGACCTGGATGCGACGCTGACCGCGCATGCAGACGACCCGAGCCTGGCGGACTTTGTCAAGGCGGTCTTCCGCGGGTCAACCGTGAGCGAGGATGAGGGCCTGCAGCGGCGCCTCGCCGTGTACAGGGGCGTTTTCGCGCTGGCCGAGTCCGGGAGCCAACTGCGGCGCGAGTCGGTCTTTAATTTCCTGCTCGTGGAGGTGGCCAACCTGCCGTCCGAGGTGCTCGCCTCGCTTGTGGAGCGCGCGCTCGCCAGCATCGAGGGCGACCGCGTCATCATCAGCAACGCCGAGGACCGTTGGTCTCCCTTTGAGTTTCTGCCGGCGCTTCTCGTGCGCCTGCTGGAAGTCCAGCAGGGCGGCATCGACCCGCGCGGCCTCTGCCGTGAGGATCTGGCGGCCTTGAGCGGCCGCGAGTACGCGCTGCGCGTCATCCGCGAGGTGTGCCGGCGCGCCTGGCCCGTCAACGCTGCCACCATGATCGTGTCGACGCTGCAGGAAATGGCCGCGCACTTCTCCGAAGACCTCACGGCCGAGCTTGTGCGCAAGGCGCTCCAGCAAATGAAGACGACCTCTTACTCGGAACTGCCGCGCCTGGCACATCAAGTCCTCCTGCTGCTCACGAGCACGTCGGCGCGTGCCGCGAGCCAGGTCGAGGCCACCAGCGAGCTCATCGGCGTGTTGGAGGCGCTGAACGCGCGCCACCTGGCGAACCCCGACGCTCTTCGCGTGCCTGGTCTCGAGGACAGCCAGGTTGTGCCGGCTACAGAGCATCAGGCGCCATCCGCTGCCGAGGCCGAGGCCGGCCAGGAGGAGGACCTCAAGGCGCTCCTACAGGCGGAAGGCGCCATCGTGAGCCACTTCTGCATGACCGTGGCCAAGCACCTGGACCTGGGGCGGGCCTTCGTCAAGTCGTGCGCGCACGAGCAGAACGGCGTCCTGCGCCTGACGCCGGTCCGCGTCGCCTTCTTGCTGGGCCTCGCCAAGATCAAGCGCCTCGAGGCGCTCGTCGTGAGCGTCTTCGCGTCCCGCATCGCCAGCGCCAGCACTCGCGTCGCACGCACGCGCGACTCGCGCTGGTTGGACGTCTGGCAGCGCGCCGGCGCCGCCGAGGAAACTGCGGCAGGCACCGCCAAGGGCGCCAGCCTTGCCGACGCGCTCAATGCGCGCAGCGGCGACCTCTTCCGCGTCTTCGAGCAGGTCATCGCCTTCAGCGTGCGCGGCGGCTGGGATGCCGTCGTGCAGAGCCTGGCACTCGTGGGCGTGCAGCTCATGGACAAGGCCAACGTGTACCGCGCCGCGCATCGACCGGCGCGCGACGTGCGGCAGCCCGGCGCGGACGCTGCGGAGGTGGCCGCCGCGACCCGCGAGCGCGTGCTCCTGGACCGCCGCGACCCGCACGTGGTCGCAGGCGAGCTGGGCGTGCACATTCTGCGTCTTAGCTTCGCGAGCCACAGCATCGTACAGCGCGATGTGCTCGAGTGCGTTCGCATGCGCCTTGTGAGCGCGTCCGGATCCGTCGCGGACCACGGCGTGGCGCAAGTGGTTCGCCTGCTGGCCAGCCTCGTGGACGAGGTGCCGGATCTGCTGCTGCGCGAGATGAACAGCCTCAAGGACATGCTGGCGGGCCTGCCGCGTGTGTCGCCGCGAGCCGCGGCCGGTATCCTGCTTGCCGTGCAGCCCCTGCTGCAGATCCGCGCCGACATGGTCGACTTTTGCGTGCTGGTCTTCCGCAAGGCCCTCTTCCAGCGCGACCCGCAGCCGCGCCTCGTCGCCGTGCATGGTCTGCTCATGCTGCTCGAGTGCTGCCCCGGCGCCGAGCAACAGACCGAAATCATTAGCTGCGTTCACCGCTGCATGGGTCATCAGCTGCCTGTACGCGCTGCGCTCTACGCGGGCCTAGCAGCCGCCAAGGTGGAGCCCACAGTCCAGCGCGCGGTTTGCGAGATGCTCACCTCACATCTCGAGGCAATGCTCGCCGCGCCGCTTCCGGAGCCGGGCGGCGACAGTCATGACGATGACGATGACGACGACGACGACGACGACGACGACGACGACGACGACGCCACGCAGCGCAAGGCGCCTCCCTCGCAGGAATTTCCGCTTCTGCTTGCGGAGCGCTGCTTGGACCGTGCCTCGGGCGCCGTGGCCGATCCGGTGCACCTCCTGCTCGGCGCACTCGTGGCCAAGGGTGGTAAAAAGAGCGTGGATGAGGTCCACGCGCGCTTGTGCGCCTTCGAGGGCGACCTGGACGGCGTGGTCTTCAGCGAGGGCGGCCGCTCGCTGGCGATTGCGGTCTGCGAGGCGCTGCTGCACCACCGCGTGGACGCGCGTCTCTGGGTACTGCTCTGCAAGCTCATGGACGTGAGCGGTACCAGCAAGAAGGCGAGCGGTAAGAAGACCGTCAATCACAAGAAGAAAAGGAAGGCCAAGAAGGGCGAGGACGACGAGGACGACGAGGCGGACGAGGTCGCGGACGCGGACGCGGACGCGGATGGAGACGCGGACGGAGACGCGGACGAGGGCGGGGCGGAGGCCGAGGCTGACGCGCGGCTGCCCAAGGCGCTGCGGCCCGCGCAGGCGCTGCGCCTCGAGCAGGTGCTGGACCTGCTAGAGCGCAAGGACGTGCCGCCTGCAGTGCGGCGCTTTGCACAGGCGTCGCTAGCTGTCGGTCTCGGTGCCGCGCGCGAGACGCGCAAGCTGAATGCGGTGCTCGCGCAGGAGCGCGTGCTGGGCACGGGCGTCGACATTGCCTGCGATGCCGCACGCCTAAGCGCCGGCGCCGGCCCTGATCCGGCGCGCGCGCTCCTGGCGCGCGCGGGCCGCGTGGTGGTCCCATTGCTGGTGGGCGCCGACATGCTCACGGAGCCGGTGAGCGTCTTCGCAGCGCTACAGGAGTGCGTGGAGATGGCGCTGGAGCTGGACGCGCTGGCGCCCTTTTTGCGCGACGTGGGCCTGGCCATGTCGACAGAACCGCAGAAGATGGACGCGGGGGCGGAGGCTGTGGACGAAGCGCTGCAGCGACTGCGCGGCAAGGTGTGCGACCGCTTGCTCGCGGTGGTGGGCAAGCAGCGCGCGGACTGGGCTCGGCTGCAGCACGTGGTGAGCGTGCTGACGACGCTCCTGCCTCACTGCAGGGCGCTTGACGAGCATTGCACGTGGGCACGCGACAACCTGATGGAGCGCGAGTTCCGCAACGTCAAGTTCTGCGAGGCGGCGCTGCAGCTCCACCTGACGGCCGAGCAGCTGTGCACGAGGGACGGACACTCCTTGGTGGTGGCGTGCGGCGTCGCGCGCGGGCTGCTGCGCACGCTGGGCAAGCGTGCGGACCTTAAAGAAGACGACGAGGACGAGGATGAGGGGGACGAGGACGAGGACGAGGCCTTGGAGGCGGCATACGTGTTTGATAGCGCGGAGGAGGACGGCGCCGAGCCGGAGGAGGACGAGGCGGCGGCCGTGGAGGAGGACGAGCGCGACGAGGAGGAGGATATGGAGGCCATGTCAACGCAGCACGCAGAGTCGACGCGCGGGCAAGGCGGCACAAAGCGCGTGGCGCTGGCGAACGGTACGCAGCAGTCGGCAACGCAGACGGCGCCGGCCAAGGCGCCGCAGGTGGATTACCTCATTTTCGCGGAGCGCGCCAAGCCGCAGGCGGTGCAGGTGGTGCTGGCGCACTTGTCTGCGGCGCTGGAAGAATGCGAGTGGGCCGCGGCGCAAATGAAGGAAGACCCTGTGGTGGTGCCGGCGCCGCTGAGCTTCCAGCATTCCGCGCTGCAGAGCGCTGGGCGGCGGCGGCGCGAGCAGATCCGCGCGCTGCATGAAAAGCTGCGGCAGGTGCTGGCGGCGTGCGCGCCCCTGAACGTGGCGGACCTGCCGGACCCACGGTGCTATGACGTGCTGGTCAAGTTGCAAACGCGCATGTACAAGCTGCTGAGCGCGCTGCTGCGCGTGCGCGCGGCGCTCAAGCGCACGGGCATCCCGCGCGACCTGCGGCGGCTGCTGCGACGCACGCGCGATAACTCGGAGCACACGTACCGGATGCTGCGTTCTCGCGGCGGCGCGACGTCGACGACGGCTGCGAACATCGCCAAGGAGGCGAAGCACGTGCCGATGCTGGTGTTTCAGATCGAGCAGTATGATGTGCAGCTGGTGCGCCTCGCCAAGTTGCAGCGCAAGAACGCGCCGCTCTCGTTCGCAGACTTTGTGTACAACATGGCGGCTTGGGATTTTCAGATTCGTGTCAAGGACATGAGCAAGGCGCCGGCACCGCGCAAGAAGCGCGCACAGGCATCGAGTCAACGCAGCAGCGAGACGGACACGAGCGGCACGAGTGGTACGACAGCCAAGAAGCGGCGTTTGAAGAAGGTGTCGGCGAAGGCGGCGAGCGCGTCGGCCGCCTCGCAGAGCTCGTCGGATGTGGCGTCGTCCGCAGCTTGAAGTTGCGATTGACGGAGGTGAGGCAAGGCAAGGCAAGGCAAGGCAAGGCAAGGCAAGACGAGGTGACGTAAGGCAAGGCGAGGTAGGACGCAAGGCAAGGCGAGCCAAGGCAAAGTGATCGCCAGTGCCATCACCATTGCCGTTGCGCCATCGCCATCGCCACTGGCATCGCCATTGACATTGATTTTGGCATTCTTGACAACTCCACATCGCAACATCAGCACCGGCCTTGACGACAACAGGCTGAAAGAGGGGGGGAAAGATGAAACACATAAGGACAAGGTATACGGTCAATCAGTGCTGGGCAGGCAGGGGTAATTTGGGTCTAGACGAGGCGAGGGCTCTTGCTCTGAAAGGCCTCGTCGTAGTCTGTGCTGTAGTCATCGTCGGTCTTGCGCTTGTGCAGCATGCGCGAGGCGTGGGCGGTCTTGGCGTCGGCCTGGGAGAAGTAGTCCTCGGCGTGGTAGTGCTGCATCATGGGCGAGGGCGGGGAGTCGGTGGGCATGGAGGTGGCGAAGGGGCTGTTCCTGCTGGAGGTGCTGGGCCCGTTGCCGTCGTCGCCGCGATAGAGCGAGGGCGAGTTAAGTGAGAGAGGGGCAAGCACGCCCGGCAGGTGACGTGAGGGCGAGTAGGCCGGGTTGCTGGAGGCGTGCATACCGGGCGGCGAGCGCGGCGTGACGGGCGCCGACGGATTGGCAGGGTCTGGCGAACTGGCCGAGTAACGGCGGCGCGAGGCGTGCTGCGCATTGTGAAGGTGCGCCTTGTCGGCCTCGTCCTCGGAACCGTCCTCGTCACCGCAGGGCGTGAGCTTGAGCAGCTGGGCGAGTGCCCGCGACGTTCCAGCGGAGGAGGTCTTGCGGAAAGCGTCGTCCTGCTGCTGCTGCTGCTGCAACTTGTTGTCGGAGGCAGCGGCAGCGGCAGCAGCAGTAAAGTCAAAGTCCAGGTAGGACGAGCGGGCGGCCGGCGGCGCAAGGTCCAGCGGGTCCGGGTAGACCTGGCTGAGGTGCAGCACGCCGGGCGGCGGCGCGGCGCGTAGCGCCTGGTGCGGCGGCGGCGGCGGCGCCTGGTGCATGGACGGCACGGCGCCGCGCTGCAAACGCTGAAGACCAGCGCGGTCATCGCCGTGATAGAGCTCGGCGGCGCGCTCGAAGTCGACGTCGGCCGGAATGCCAGCCTCGTTCTGCAGGATGGAGGCGAGCGGGAGCGAGGAGGAGCCGTAGAAGAGCCCCCGGTCCGTGTCGTCGGGCGCTGAGCCATAGTGATGCGCACCGAGGTCAAAAGCGTGGTGCGAATGCATTTGCGGCTGGTGGTGCGGGTTGTAGTGCGCCGAAGCGTTGGAGGGCGCCCGATCGTGAGAGACCTTGGAGTAGAAGCGGCGGCGCACCTCGAGGAGGAGGCTGCGCGCGTCGAAGGGCTCCTTGACAGAGGGGAGGCGCGGGTCGCAGGTGGCGCAGGAGGCATAGTCGCACTTGGCGAGGCCGCGCTGCACGCGAAGGCGGTGCATTTGCAGGCAGCGTGTGCAGGCGTTGTGGCTGGAACAGACCCAGCGGTGCTCGAGCAACTTATCGAGCATGCGGATGT
The DNA here is from genome assembly GCA_013306675.1 of Thraustochytrium sp. TN22. Classification (NCBI taxonomy): domain Eukaryota; class Bigyra; order Thraustochytrida; family Thraustochytriidae; genus Thraustochytrium; species Thraustochytrium sp. TN22. Next base: position 19,552 of record JABLUY010000270.1, on the reverse strand, counting down.
CGCGCTCGGCCGGGGAGATCTGCGGGCTCTTGTCGACAAGCGGCCCAAGGTTGGAGCGGCGCAGCTTGAGGTGGTGGCGCACGGCATCGTGCGAGCGCTTTTGCTTGGTCTTCTCGTTGAAGCGGTCCGTGATGAGGTGCATGAAGCTCTTGCCGCGGATGTTCTGCTTGCGCTGCTGATGGCAAAACGCCGAGAGCACCTGGCTGTCGTTCCAGATGAGGCCTACGAGGATACGGCGCTCCTCAGCGGAGAAGCGACCGGTGCGGCCGTTGCTGCCGCTCGAGCGCGCGCCGGGCGTCTCGGGCATGTCCTCATCGTCCGTGGTCTGTGCGTGCGGCGCCTGGGGAGCTGTTTCCTGTCCGCAGTCCAGCTCCGGCGCCTGCAGCGCCTCCAGACCGAGCGTGCCGTCCATCTTGCTTCGTGCTGGTGCAGATGCTGGCTGGTGCTGGTGCTGGTGCTCGATGCGGTGCGCTAGGCAGCCGTTCGAGGTTCGTAGTTTGCTGCTTTTGGCTGCCCAACTTGCCTGCTTGGGCCGGCTCGAAAGGGCGTGCCAGCTCTTGAGTGGCAACCAACAAGCAAGGCGGGCTGGCTATGTTGTGTGTCAAAAAGAAGACGAGGCGCGGCTCGCTCGGCCGCTGCGCTCCGGGTTTGGAGCAGGCTGCGCTGGCCGGCAGGCCGGCCAGGCCGGCAGGCAGACAGGCCAGTAGGCAGGCGAAGCGAGCGAGCGAGCGAGCGATGAAGCGAGCGAGCGCGAGCGGGCAGGCGGTCTACGGAGCCCACGCGCGCCGCGGCCACGAGCAGGGGCGTAACGCCTAGGATAGGGACCCGGTGGACCTGGTGTATTCCGCATGTGCGCAGTGCCTGGAGAATGGCGAGGTCCGGTGCGCGTTGCGCCACCCGGACGGACCATGGACTTGGGCGGAGCTGCATGGAGCGCCGCCCCGGGGCGCGCCATTCCGTCATGGCGCGCCCGGAGGCGCAGGCGCGCGGGCTGCGCGCGGGCGGCGTGGGCGGCGCGGACGAATGGGAGGTCGTGTGCCCTGAAAACGCGCCGAGCAGCCAGCGTCTGAGTAAGCGATGGCGCGGGCGAGCGGGCGAGCAAGCATGAGGAAAGAGCGAGGGGGGGAAGAGCCTGCAAGTTTGAAGGCATAAACGCGAGCCAGGAGCGCTGCGTTCACGAAGAAGGAAAGATGGAGAACGATGCCTGGCATTTGGACGACCGAGCCAAGCAGCCAGCGAGCCAGCCCGCCACTGGCCTGGCTGTCCGTCGCGCGCAGAGGAAGAATGTAGGTCGGCTGCTGATTGGAGCTCGCTCACTCGTAAGCGGAAATCGGCGAGGCACTCCATGGCTCGGGTGGTCGACGATGCATCATGTGCTCTGAGCAACCCGGGCAGCCCGCCATGCTAAGCTGCTGGGCCATGGCGTGACGTGCGGCGATAGTGATACGCGCACATGGGTGGGCCAGTCGAGACGTGGGCAGGCAGGCAGGCAGGCAGGCAGGCAGGCAGGCAGGCAGGCGGGCAGGCAGACAGATGAAAGCGCGCTGTTCTGGCTGGTTGCGGCCGGGCAGACAAGCGTAGCGCAGGAGGCTGGCCCCGGCAGCAGCAAGATGAGCCAAGAATTGGCCGTGCGACCCGGCGGCGTGCAGTCATGGTGTTGGCGCCGCCCCGCGCCCCATTGGTGGGCGGCGCCGCCGAGGTGCGCGCGGCAGCTGCGGGGTCTGAGGCACCAAGCACAGGCAGGTGGACGTAAAACAAGAAGCTTCACGCTTTGCGATTGAACGTCCCCTGCGAGCACGCGCATGCTCGCTGGCGCACCGCTCAGGGCATTGAGTATTTCGCAGCGACGTGCGAGACGAGAGGCAAGGTGGCGACTCGGGAAAGGGCATGGCGCACCGGGGGAGGGTCGCTGCGCGTGGGCCGGGCCCCGAGCTGCACGCGCAGAGACGAGGCAAGACGGACCAGCGCTCCGACTCGATGCGGGACAAAGTCCAAGACCACCGCCGCGCGGGGGTCGAAGTCGGGCTCCACGACGAACTGACACGCGCCCAGGGATGGGACAGCCACGCCCGCTGCGGCGTACGGCGAGCGCGCCTGTCCGACGCGTGATCACGAGGACAAGCGGGGACGAGGGGCTGCGGAGCCCCGTTCTGGGGCGAAGGAGTGCTCAATCAAGGTCCTGGTACAAGGGGCGAACACTGCGAGCCATTCGCAAAAGGGCACGTGCAAAGCCTGTGCACTGCTTTCTTTTTTAAAGTCCCAGTGAGCCTGCCCAGTGAAGGAACGAACAAGTGCTCAATCAAGGTCCTGGTACAAGGGGCGAACATTGCGGGCCACTCGCAAAAGGGCACGTGCAAAGCCTGTGCACTGATTACTTTCAAAGTCCCAGGGAGCCTGCCCAGTGAAGGGACGAACAAGTGCTCAATCAAGGTCCTGGTACAAGGGGCGAACACTCGCATAAGGGCACGTGTCCCGAAGGATATCTAACAGAGTCCCAGGGAGCCTGCCCAATGAAGTTGTCGTAGCGCGAGGCATCCATTCTCGCGTAGCCTTGCTCCACCGACGAGTCCCTGGTGTGAGCGCGCAGAGGCAAGGTGCCATCCTGGTTCCGTGGTCTACAAGGGCAGACGAATCTGCAGAGAGTCGATTGCATCAAAGCAGTGTGCACCTTTCAATGAAATGTCAACGTACCAAAGGACTTGTTGAGGCCGTGGCACGTCGAGGCTTGAGGAGGCTGTGGCTTGTCGGGACATACCGAGGCCGTGGCTCGTCGAAGCCGCGTCGGCAGAAGAGGGTTTTCAAAGCCGCGGTAGCATAATGATTTCGTCAAAGCGGCCGCGTTGGAAACTGTTTTAAAAAAACGTCTCGTCGACTTCATTGAGACCGTGCCGCTCTTTGGGGCTCTCTTCGAGAGTAGTTGCGTCGTCGACTTCGTCGAGGCCGTGCCGCTCTTGGGGTCTCTCTTCGAGAGTTGTTGCGTTGTCGAATTTGCCGAGACCGTGCCGCTCTCGGAGCCTCTCTTCGAGAATAACTGCGTCGTCGACTTCGCCGAGACCGTGCCGCTCTTGGGGTCTCTGTTCGAGTTTGTTGCATCATATTATGGACGCCTGCTGGTCCAGCATCATCAAGACGAGCTTACGGGCAGACGCGGCCATAACGGCGGCACAGGAGGCCTCGTCCTCAAAAGGAAAGACGCGGGCCCTGGCGCTCCAGTGCAAAACGGCGGCGTTGAGCACGCAGAGCTTGATGCGGCGGAGGGTAGTTGACCTTTCCTGGCCGAGATCCATAAGCTTGGTTGCTCGGGCAGAGTGCGAGCGCGGCGGGAGCTGGGTCTTGGCGGGCTCGAGCGCGAGCCGGATCTCAGCGAAGCGCGCTGGCGCGAGCAGGCGCATGGAGTGACCAAAGCACTCGATGATGGTCTCATTGACCTCGCGAAAGGCAGCGGACTCAGGGAGTTCCCTGGGCTTCAGCTGGAGGAGAATGTACGTGACAACGAAGAGCGATACCTCGGAAGCCACGAGTTGGGTGGCGCGCAGCGCCTCAAGCTCCTCGCGCGCTTCTGCGAAGAGCTCCTGCACGGTCTGCTTCGCGAGTGCACGGAAGATGATGAGCAGGTCAGGAGACTCGGAGGAGCCAACGCTGGCTGCGATCTCGTGCAGTTCGACGCGAGCGCGCTTGGCGAGCGCGGCCGCACTTGCGTCGTCGCGCCACAGGTACTCGAAGGAGGCCTCGTCGGGGCACGGCAGAGGCCAGCGCACGGTGGTCTCGGGGTCCGGTGCAGGAAGGGTCGCAGGTGCGGGACGCGGGGTGGACCTCGCCATGAGGGCTGCGGCCAAGGCCAAAGCTGCAGCGGTCGTCACCGAGGGCTTGGTGGACACCGTAGTCGCTCCTCCTCCTCCTTGTCCTTCGAGTGGTGGTGGTGCTAGAACCGCTGCTGGAAACGCATATCCATGTGCAGGAAACAGCATGGGAGCAGTGTTTGAGGCGGCTTGACCATGATTGTTCCTGTTGAGTGGGCATTTGGAGTTGCTGACGCGCACGTGCGTTGTGGAGCCACACTTGCACTCCGTGCGCGGTCGGTACCGGCGCCGTGGCGGCGTGGTGCTCTTCGAGGAAGAGGACGAGGACGCGAGGCCCTGCGCCGATGCCTGGGCGGACCCAGCCCGCTGGTCCGCCTCATCGTCGATCTCCTGCTTGTAGTCCTCGTCCTGGTTGTCCTCCTCGTCGTCGGCATCGCCGTCCTCTTGATCGTCGTCCTCCTCCGCTTCCTTTGCGAGGCTGGGGGAAGCAGCAGCAGGCGGCTGGGCAGCGGCAGCGGACTTCTGCGCGGCGACGTTGGCGCTCGCGTAGGGGGCGCGCTGGGGCGGCCTGGAGTCCGCCTCGTCGGAGTCCTCGTCGCTGAGGTCGCTGCTGAGATCGCTCTCGCCGTGGTCGACGCCAGGCACGCGTCGCTCGCGACTCGCGCAATGCGTGCATTCGTGGGTCTCGGACGCGACGGCGCCGCATCGGCAGCGCTTGCGCTGCTGGCGCTGCTGGCGCGCGGCCTCGGCCGCGATCTCCGCGCTCGGCGTGCCCGTGGCCCAGGCCAGCAGGCGCGCGCTGGCCTCGGGGTCGTCGCCCTCCTCGAGGCCGAGGAGCATCGTGGTGCGGCTCGGCGCCCGCCGACCGCGTCTGTCCTGCCACGGCGCTTCAAGTTGCCGGCTCCGAGCTGGGGTCGCGCGGGCCCGGCGTGTGCGCGCCCAAGTGGGCGGGGCAGCGGGCAAGGGGAGCTGGGCGCGGCCCGCGCGGCGGCGGCGGCGGCGGCGGTGGCGAGCAGCCCGGCGGAGTCGCAGCAGGTCCGCGGAAGTCCGCGGGACGTGCGCAGGATGGCCTGCTGCTTCGCGCTGCACGCCGAAGCCTTGCAAAAATTGGGGTTTGCTGCCAGGGGGGCTTCCTTCCTTCTCCTGGCACTGGAATCCCCAGGGTGAGTGACTGACAGTGGGTTATTGTCAGGCTGCTAGGTACTAGCCAGGTGTATGTGGCGGTGGCCAGCGTGGTGGCTGGAGGACGCGCGCCGGACTTGGCCAGCCGCGGGCGATAAGTTGGCTTGGCTTGGAAACTTGCGCGGTTTCGCGAGGGATGGACTTTTCTGGCTGGCTGCCACGATGGCTTGCTTTTCTGCTTCCCTTTCGGTGGCTGCTGGTCATGGCGGCAACTTGACGCTCCAGGGCGTTGGCTCTGCGTCAGGCCTGACGCGGGATCGTGTCCTAGAGGGGGTACGCGAGGATGGCCAAAGATCCGGGCTGCCTCCCGTGAGGGCCAAGGGACACGGACAAGGCGTAGTGGCTAGTAGCTGAGTAGTACCTGGTGAACGCTAGGCGCTGCTGATGTACGTACATGGGCTCGTAGCTGCGTATTAGCTGGCTGGTAGGATCAAAAATTGGTGAACGCTTAGGCGCTTATGATGTACGTACATGGTCATGGATCAGAGCTTCTTGCTGGCCTGCGCGAGGGTCTCGGCAAGGCTGACCTCGAAGTCGGAAAAGGCGCGCGGAGTGGGGCGCGACTTGGGGTCTGGGTTCAACTCGGGTGTCTTGGAGGGCGGCAACGAGCCAATGTTGCGCAGGTTCGAGAGCGGCGTGATGGGCTGGTGGTGCTGGAGATGGTGGTGGTGCTGGAGCTGCTGGAGCTGGTGCAGGCGCAGCGGGGCACTGGAGGCGTTGTTGGCGCTGAGCAGCGTGCTGAGCAGGGCCTGGCGCTCGCGCTGCTCTTGGAGAAGGCGCATGAGCGTGGCAACGTGCTCCTGCTTGTCTTGTGAGGCGTCGAGGCCAAGCGAGGCGAGCGACGGCAGGTAGGAAGGGGAGGCGGAGGTGGAGGGCGACTGGTGCTGGTGCTGGAGAAGCTGCTCAGGGAAGCGTGAGGCGAGCGAAGCAAAAGGCGGAAGCGCGTTGGGCTGCGCCTGCTGCTGGTGCTGCTGGTGCTGCGGAAGCGACTGAAGAAGCGCGCGGCGCTCGGGCAGCAGCGCGGACATGGTGGAGGATGAAGTGGTGTTGGCAGCGGCGGCCGGGGGCAGCGGCAGGCCCAAACCGGCGAGGGCCTGAGGCGGGAGCGCGCGCTGCGCCTGTTGGTGCTGCTGATGCGCCTGCTGAGTGTAACGCAAGAGGGCGCGGACATCAAAATCTTCGAGGACGTGCGGGAGGCTGGGGTCGCACTTGTCGCAGCCAGGGTACCCGCAGCGCGCGAGGCCGCGGCGCACGCGCAGGCGCGAGAGCTGCAGGCAGCGCGCGCAGGCATCGCGACGCGCACAGGTGCTGGCGTGCTCGAGCAGGTGGAGGAAGTCGGCATTCTCCTGCTCGTCGGCCGAGGGAGCGGCGCGAGCGTCGGTGGGCTGTGGGCGGCGCAGCTTGAGGTGATGGCGCACGGCGTCGTGCGAGCGCTTGCGCTTGGCGCGCTTGTTGAAGCGCGTGCCGATCTCGTGCATCCAGCTCTTGCCGTCCCAGATGCGGCGCTTGAGCTGGTGCAGGAAGGAACGCAGGAGCTCCGGGTCCTCGCGAATGATGCCGAAGAGGAGGCGGCGCTCGGCCTGCGAGAAGCGGCCCTTCATGCGGTCGCCGCGGGCGCCGTCCTCGTCGTCGTCGTCGTCGTCATCGTCGGACTCGCTGGCGCTGGCGGAGCTGTCGCGCTTGGCGGCGTGCGGCGACTCGCTGCGCTCGGTCTTGATGGCCTTGTTGGCCGTCTCCTCGGCCTCCTTCATCTCCACCTCGGACTCCTCGCTGCGGGCCGTGGCGGCAGTCAGGGACCGCTTGCGGGACTCGGGCGCGGCCTCTGCTTTTGCCTCGGCGACGGCGTCCTTGCCCTGGTGCTGCTGATGCAGCTGCTGCTGCAGTTGCAGCTGCTGCATGGCGGCTTGCTGCTCCTGCACCTGCCGTTGCATCTGCGCGAAGCGCTCGAGCAGCGAGGCGAACGAGGACGCGCCCTGATCCTGCGCGCCGTCCTTGGCCGCCTCGAGGCCGAGCCCGCCCATGGTGGGCGCCGGCGCTTGCTGTTGCTCCGGCAAGTGCACCGGCATCGCTTGCTGCTGCTGCTGCTGCTGCTGCTGCTCCTGCTCCTGTTGCTGCTCGCTCGCTCGCAGGGCTTTCGCAGGTGCTGGCGTGCGGCTTTCGGGTTTGTTTGCGGGAGCAAAGCCGCGAGCGTGCTCGTGCGCGCCGGGTCCGCTGCGTCCCGGCGCCACCTCGAGCTACCAAGTCGTGGTCAGTGCGTGGCGGCCGCTCGGACAGAGGACGGCCGGTGATGGCGGCAGAGTTTGTTTCGAGGCCAGCCGCCGCCAGACTTCCGAGGCCAGCCAGCCTGCTCCGCTCCGCCCAATCGCCGCCGCGCCGAGCCTGGGCGAGCCGAGTCGAGGCGAGGCGCGACGCGACGCGAGGCGAGGCGAGGCGAGGCGAGTCAGGGCGAAAAGAGGCGAGAATCCCAGGTCCGGGCCCGCCTGACGCTTCCGCCGCAGGTGGTACCTCGGCGCGGGCGGCCGGCTGCTGGCAGTGCGCCAGCGGCGGCGCGCTGATGACGGTAGTCGTGAGGGCGGCGAACCCGGTCGCCTCCGAGTCGGCAACTCGGGGCGGGGCGAGGCGGGGCGAGCCTCGAGCGCAGTTCGTCGTCGTCGTCGGCTCGTGTCGTGCCTCCGATGCCGACGACTGCTGTCGGCCGAGGCGAGGCGAGGCGGAGGCGAGGCGAGTTTCTGAATCAAGCAGCGAGTCCAGTCCACTCTTGTCTCGACTCGACAGTCTCGTCGAGCAAGACCGGGACGGGACAGACGCCACTGGCACTCACGGGACGGCGCCGTGATGGGAGGGATTTCGCTCTTCCCACGCCGGGCCGCGCGCGAACAACAAGCTGGCACTGCACGCCTGCCTGCACGGCGTGCACGGCGTGCCGTGGGAGGCCGTGGGAGTTGGCAAGAGCAACGCGGGGCTCGGGCCTGTCGTCCCGACTCACCGATCGGCTCGACTCGCTCACGGAGTCGCGCTCGCGCGCTTGCTGCCAGCCCGAGCGTTGGCTGGCTGTTGGAGGGAACAGGGAGGGTGGCCAGGTAGTACCAGCCAGCAAAACAGACTCACCTTCGGCTGGAGAGGCCTTCGAACCTTGAAGTTCGATCGCAGGCAGGCCTGGGCCCGGCCGACAACGAGCATGACTTGTGACTTGAAGCACGCCGCCGCACGCCAGCGTCTGAACTCTCGCAACGAGCCTCGAGTTCTTCGCTCGCTCGCTCGCTCGCGAACCCGGCACGGCGAGCTGGGCAGCGGCCGACGCGGCGCCAGAAGCTAGCGGCGCTTGCTACAGCTTCGCCGCCGCAAGCTCCGCTGGCCACCGAGCGCAGGCTGCGCAGCGGCCGGCGGGGGCTGCGGTGCCTGGCCGAGGCGGCTGTCGGCCACGGCCGCTGTGGCCGACGCCGAAGCGGAGCTGTCGCACGTGCGTGCGCGCGCCGCAGCGGCAGTGCCTCGGATGCGCCACACGGTGGCGCAGCCCAATTGCCTCGACACTTGGGACATGTGGCACCCGCGGCCGGACCGCCTTCCGCGCCCGGCTCACTCGCCTCACCCATCGTGACTCAAGCACGCACGAGCAGAGCAGGCCAAGGCGCCAAGCGCAGCCTTGGTGGGAGCAGACAGGCCGCCGCGACCCGCGACAGCGCCGCGCTCCGTGCAAGCACGAGCGAGCGAGCGAGCGAGCGAGCATGGCGAGCAAAAGGCGCGAAGGCCGAGGGCGTGCAGCTCTCGGCAGCTCGCAGTCGCCTGATGACGCAGCCACCAACTGCAGCGCGGGCGCTCACTGCGAGGTGCCGAGTCGCCGCGCCGCGACTCGCTCGCGACTGCGTGTGGCGCCAGCCAGGTCGCGGCAGGTGGTGGCACTGGCAGGCCAGGCCAGGCGAGGCCGTGGCGGCCGCCGCGCCGCGCCGCGCCGCGTGCCGCGCCGTGCCGTGCCGCAGCGTGCCGTGCCGTGTCGCTCCGCTCAGGCTGGCCTTGGCTGCCACGGTCGGTGGCCTTGGCAAGCCGCCAAGGCGACGGCGTGCGTGCCTGTGGTGATGGGCGCTGACTGAGCGACGCTGATGAGTTTATTGCGCGCCGCATGATGATGTGTCACACGCGGGCCGCCACGCGCCGGCCGGGTACGACGGAGCGCGGCGCCGGGACTTGGCAGGGCGGGACTTGGCAGCCCGCTCGTTGGAGCTTGCCGCGCAGCACGGTCTCATAGCGCCGCTGCGTCAGCGAGGTCCCTGCTGCTGACCCGGCGGCGTGCGCCGGAGTTCGCCAGAGTTCGCCGCGGGCGGGCGGCCTGCCTGCGGCCAGGGGCTACCCGCCCGCCCGCCAGACGGCGCCCCGCTCGGCCGAGTCCAGGCGCGCGATCGCGACATTTGCGCGGCGGCCGACCCGACCTGGCTGGCTGGCGCGAGGCCTGGCTGGAGGTACGCGCGGTTTGCTTGATGAGGATGAGATGCTATCCGCGCCGCCGCGGCGGCCACGGTGTTGGCAGGCTGGAGCTCGAGATGGAGCTGGAGCTGGAGCTGGAGCTCGAGCTCGAGCTCGAGCGCGAGCGCCGCGGAGCGCGAGGGGGCTTGCTTGCCTCGTCCTGCCTCGCCCTGCCTCGTCCTGCCTCGTCCTGCCTGCTGAGAGAGGCCGCGGACCGGCGCGGGAAGCTGCGGCGCGGTTCAGCGGTCGTGCTGGCGTGCCTTACAAAGGGGACACGTCCTCGCGCAGTTGCGTGGTGCATTGGAAACTTCGTACCGAGTCCGAGGCTCCGACCCGGAGCCCGATCGCAGGAGCCTTGAAACAGTGTGTGACTGACGGACGAGGCGCAGTCGACGTGGGAGTTGGAATCTGTATTGTTGTGACACCGCTCACGTCACAGAGGGCCCGGCTGGGCCGGAATGAGCGCGGTGTACGAACCGAGCGAACCGAGGACGTGTGCGTGAGCATGATGCGAGGGTGCACACCCGAGTGTGGGGACCGGGCCCGGGGACCTCATGTGCGCGCCTTCATTGGCATCAGCACGAGCTCGCCGCTCGGCTGGCGCTCTTGCGACTTGGCATTGCAGGCCTGCAGCAGGCTCGCGGCGAGCGCCACACGATCGTCGAGCAGGTCGCAGCGGCGAGAGCTCAGCTGTGGCACGCAGCAAGCAAGCTTGACGCACAAGTGGCGGTCATGAGTCATGCATGGTGCAGCCACCAGGCGGCTGGAGCTTCTTCGCCATGTGATACCACGCGGCCAGGCAGAACCTCATGCTGCGCGCTGGCCTGAGCGGCCCTGTGCGACGCGCAGCGGCGTTGTGGTCAGCGGCAGCGACCTGCAGGATGTCGTCCTTCGCGGCGGCGGACGGCGGCGGCGACGATAAGCTGCCGGATACGACGGCCGAGGAGCGCGCGGAGGCGGCTGCCCTGCGCGAAGGAGGCCAGGCTGCCGCGGAGGGCGGCGAGGCGGCGGCGGCGACGGGGGCCGGCGAGGCCGGGCCCAGCAGCATCTTCGACACGATCGAGGAGGCCGGGATTGATGAGGACGCGAGGCAAAAGTATGTGCTTATCGAGGTCTGCCTCGGCGACGCGACCAAGCACCTGGTGCGTGGGCGCAAGTATGCGGCGTACCACAAGGACGCCGCGCAGCCCACGATCGAGGCGCTGCGCGACAGCCGGCTGCCTGGCATGACCTTTCGCGTTCTGGGCGGAGGCCGCATCATTCACTCCTCCGAGGAGCGCAAGATCGAGGTCTTTGGTCACTCGTATGGCTTTCCCTGGGAGAAGGAGCCCATGCACGAGACGTCCGCGGCGGTGCTCCGCAAAAAGTACCCAGATTTTGATGTGACCACCTCCAACGAGGGCTATTGAAAATATTCAACAACCGATCCAAGAGCTGTTGAACGAGCAAGGTGATCATCTGGCTGATCATCATCCCTCCGACTCACTGAGAGGCCGCCATTTAGACTTGCCAAGCGATGCCGCCAGCCATCGATGTGTCTGGCTGCCCATCCTCCTTGCCCCGCTCACAGCGCAGCGCGCTTTCCCTCTCTCGCCTGCCTCGCCCGGTGCGCGAGCAGTCGAGCGCGGCGCGTTATTCGTCTTCGTGAAGCTGCTCGGCGGCGGCACTGGTGTGAAGTTGATTTTCTTCTCGCGAGCGGCCACGGCCGGGGCGCCAGCCAGCCAGGCGTAACTTACATGTTAGCTCCTAGCCCCGTGCGCTGTGCTCTGGCCGTGCGCTCTCCGCATTGCCCAAGGCCCTGGCACGAACTATGGCCACTGGCACGCCGAGCGCACCGCCCACGGCCACCACCACCAGCACGGGCGCCAGCGACGCTGGCCCGTGCGCGACGACACTCTCGCGGCGGCCGCCGAGAGGCTCGAGCCTCCTTCTTCAAGTCCTCTTGCCAACCAGCCAGGTCTCGACGTCCGGCGCGAGCGCGGAGTCTTCTGGACGGTCTTCAGACTCTCCGACTCGGACTTGTTGAACTCGGACTCGAGCACGGGCGCCAAGGCGGCGCCGCGGGAGGCCGCCTTCGCGAAGCTCGGCGTCCTCACGGCCGGCTGCCTCCGAGGCGACGCGCGATCCGCGTGCCCCCGGCGGGAGCAGCGGCCCGCGGGTTGCCGGAAGGCGCACGAGCAGGGCGCGCCTGCGGATGGCGGGGGCAGAGGCGGCGCGAGGGCGGCGCCGCGGAGCCACTGATCAAGCGGAGTGGAGTCGCAGCAGCGCCTCCTCGCTCGCGGTCGGCGCAGATCGATCGACCGCGAGGAGGAACCGCGCGGCGCAGCGCGAGCAAAGCCGAAGCCGAGCGGCGGGCGCGGGCGAGCGAGCGGCGCGGCGCGGAGCGGCGCGGAGCAGCAGCGGAGCAGCAGGGGGCAGGAGCGCGCGGGAGCCGGGAAGATGCTGGGCCCAATGCGCAGCGCGGCGCTGGGCGTCGGGCGGCGCGCCGCGCAGGCGCCCGCGGCGTGGCAGCTGGCCACGCAGCGCGGCCTGGCCGGCAAGGTGACGGGCGAGGTGATCGGCATTGACCTGGGCACGACCAACTCGTGCGTGGCGGTCATGGACGGCAAGAGCGCCCGCGTGCTGGAGAACTCCGAGGGCGCGCGCACGACGCCCTCCATCGTGGCCATCCTCGAGGACGGCGAGGAGCTCGTCGGCATGCCGGCCAAGCGCCAGGCCGTCACCAACCCGGAGAACACCTTCTACGCCACCAAGCGCCTCATCGGCCAGCAGTACGACAGCCCCGAGGTCAAGAAGGTCCTCGGCATGGTGCCCTACAAGATCGTCAAGGCCAAGAACGGCGACGCCTGGGTGGGCGGCTCCTCCGGCAAGGAGTACTCGCCGTCGCAGATCGGCAGCAAGGTGCTCACCAAGATGAAGGAGACCGCGGCCGCCTTCCTCGGCTCGCCGCCCAAGCAGGCCGTCATCACCGTGCCGGCCTACTTCAACGACTCGCAGCGCCAGGCCACTAAGGACGCCGGCAAGATCGCTGGCCTCGACGTCCTGCGCATCATCAACGAGCCCACGGCCGCCGCCCTGGCCTACGGCTGCGACAAGTCCGACGACTCGCTCATCGCCGTCTACGATCTCGGCGGCGGCACCTTCGATGTATCCATCCTCGAGATCTCCGGCGGTGTCTTCGAGGTCAAGGCCACCAACGGTGACACCGTGCTCGGTGGTGAGGACTTCGATGAGTACCTCATGCGCCACATCAGCGACGCCTTCAAGAAGGACACCGGCATCGACCTCAGCTCCGACAGCCTCGCCACGCAGCGCCTGCGCGAGGCCGCCGAGAAGGCCAAGCGCGAGCTCGACGCCCTCAAGCAGACCGACGTCAACCTGCCCTTCATCACCGCCGACGCCTCCGGCCCCAAGCACCTCAACGTCAAGATCACCCGCGCCCAGTTCGAGAACCTCGTCCAGCCCCTCGTCGACCGCACCGTCGGCCCCTGCAAGAAGGCCATGAGCGACGCCGGCGTCTCCACCTCGGACATTGACGAGGTCATCCTCGTCGGCGGCATGTCCCGCATGCCCAAGGTCCAGGACACCGTCGCCTCCGTCTTCTCCAAGCAGCCCTCCAAGAACGTGAACCCGGACGAGGTCGTCGCCCTCGGCGCCGCCATCCAGGGCGGTGTCCTCCGCGGTGACGTCAAGGACATCCTTCTCCTCGACGTCACCCCGCTCTCGCTCGGCATTGAGACCCTTGGCGGCGTCTTCACCCGCCTCATCAACCGCAACACCACCATCCCCACCAAGAAGTCCCAGACCTTCTCCACCGCCGCCGACAACCAGTCCCAGGTCTCCATCAAGGTCCTCCAGGGCGAGCGCGAGATGGCCGCCGACAACAAGCTCCTCGGCAACTTCGACCTCGTCGGCATCCCCCCCGCCCCGCGCGGCATGCCCCAGATCGAGGTCACCTTCGACATCGACGCCAACGGCATCTGCAACGTCTCCGCCAAGGACAAGGCCACCGGCAAGGAGCAGCAGATCACCATCCAGAGCTCCGGCGGTCTCTCCGACGACGAGATCGAGCAGATGGTCAAGGACGCCGAGGCCAACGCCTCCGCCGACAAGGAGCGCAAGGAGATCATCGATATCTCCAACGACGGCGACGCCCTCGTCTACTCCACCGAGAAGACCCTCAACGAGCACGCCGACAAGATCTCCGCCGAGGACAAGAAGGCCGTCGAGGACGCCATCAAGGAGATGCGCGCTGCCCTCGACGCCGACCCCAAGGTCCTCGACGACCTCCGCGCCAAGAAGGACGCCCTCCAGCAGGCCTCCATGAAGATCGGCTCCGCCATTTACGGTGGCAAGCAGGCCGAGGACGCTCAGCAGGAGCAGACCAAGAAGGACGACGTTAAGGACGCCGACTACGAGGACAAGACCAAGAAGTAAGTAAGATTTTACATGAAACAACAATCACAACTGTTCTGGACCGAGTCCGGATGAATGCAGCCACCTCGGCTAGCTGCTGCTCTTCTTCGCTCTCCGTCTCGGCCTTGACGCGCCATGCGACGTGCAGCGCGCGGAAGACAAGCGCCATGTGAATCGTGTACAGGCCCCATTTGAGGACGAGCACGTGGATTCGCAGAAAACTTTTGAGTGAGCGTGCATGTGGAGACAAACTCAAGGTTACCGGCGGCAGAACAGAAGCAGCAAAGCCGCGGCCGCGGTGATGACGCCGGACGCCGCCTGGGTGGTGGGCAGTCTGGTCTTTCTCTTCTCGGGTCCACGGCAGTGAGCGTGGGCCAGCGAGCCTGACCTGACCACAGAGGCGGCAACCGAAGCGTCCACACCTGCCTTCATCCCAGGCTCGTCGACACACAGGTCAGGGCCGGCTGCAGCGCTGGCTAGCGCGCGCGGGAGAGAGAGGCCGACCAGCATGGTGGGCCGCGAGCGCTAGCGCTGCGCAAGGCACAAGGGTTCTTGGTCGCCGCTCGGAATTTCACTTGCACGTGGCTACCATGACCAAGTTCGCCGCTGACTTGCCAAGCAGTGACATATCGCGCTTCCTGCCCGGTCGGCTGCTGGATGGCTTTTGGTGGTTTGTGATCTTGGTTTGATTGATGATCGCCACGCTCAAGCGCTTGGCCACGCTCAAGAGCTTCAAGAGTTTCATGTCTCAAGCAAACTTCTTATTCTCAATCTCTTCACGCAACTTGCTTGCATAGCGCAGCTCAATCGCCGCCTTGGTCGCCGCGTCCAAGTCATCCTCCTCGAAGGCTTGCGCAACCTGGCGCGCAATGTCGTCCTCGTCGGCACGCGCCTCCGCCTCAAGCTGGGCGAGATCTTCGGGCGAGTCTGCGTCCGCGAGCGCCTCGCGCGTCTCCATGACCTTCATGAGCAGCATGGGGTCGACGTTGGAAGAGCCGCCCTCGCTCAGCGCCGTGACGCCTCTGCGCTCAAGCAGGTAGATGGCGCGGGGCAGCGGGTCCTTGAGCGTCTTGTATGCGTCGTTGACTCGCGACGAGTGCTCTGTGGAGAAGTCCTGCTCCGTCTCGTCGCGGTTGCCGAAGCGGTCCGGGTGCAGCTTCTTCTGCAGCTGCCAAAAGGCGCGCTCCAGCTTCTTCGGGTCCAGCTCGAAGCGCTCCGGCAGTCCGAACACCTCGAAGTGGCTCGCACTCTCGTCCGGCTCTTGCAGATGCTCGCACGTATTGCAGAACAGCTGGCCCTCCGCGGACGCGCCGCACTTCCAGCACGGCTTCTCCTCCGCCGCCGTGGTCAGCCCGCGCACGCCGGCCACGAGCGGCAGACGCCGCCGTGCTACGGCGTCCACCTGCACGCCCCACTGCACGTGCATGCTCACCGCGCGCGCCACGGGCGCCAGAGCGCCGCCCTGCGGCGCGCGCCGCGCGGCCGCGCGCGCCGCGCCTCTCGCCGCCGCCCGTGCCAGCATCGCCGCGTTCGCGAGTCTCGGTTCTGCGCGCTCGCCGCTCGCTGACTCGGGCACCACCACAAGAAGCTCTGCGTTCATGGTAACGAGGCGGCGGGCGACGACGATGGCATGACATCCATCTCTCCCTGCAGAAGCCGTGAGCGCCGCGATGAAAAGGAAAGGCTTGGCTTGGCTTGCGCAGGCAAGGCACGAAGCGCTAGGGCGGCGATACGAGTAACTCGCGTCGCGTGAGCGACTCTCCTCGCATCACAATGTTGTTGCATCGCTCAAGTACTTTCGCGAATCGCAAGCATCCAACCTTGGCCTGCGTAGCTCGGCTCGCGAGATGCTGGGATGCAGCTCGTTGAGCGAGAAGGAAGCAGGCTGCAAGGTGCAAGGCCTGCAGCGGGGTAGCCTGGCAGCGAGAATCGAACATGCACCGCAGGCTGCATGGAGCAAGGCTTGGAGCTTGAAGGTTCAATCTGGCGCAAGCAGACAGTGCCTCGGCCAGCTGGCCTTACTTCTTAGCGTGGCCCTCGGCAATGGTGATACCGGAGCGGCCCCACATGGTGGCATCGAAGGCGATCATGTTGACGAAGGTGCGGGCCTGCGGCACGCCAGTGTGCTTCTCGACCTCCTCGCAGAACGAGGCGAGCACGCTGGTGAGCTCGCCGCCAATGCCATGGATGCAGACCATGGCGCACGGGTCCGAGGACGTGCCAAAGGTGAGGCCGTCCGAGGTTGTAACGTCGATCATGAAGACCTCGGCCGACTTGCCAAAGCCAGCGGCACCCTTCTCGCGCAGGCCATCGCCCAGCGCCTTCTTGGTGGCGGCGTCCACCTCGATGCTCAGCGTGACGCGAATGTACGGCATGTTTTCCCTGCGCTGCACGGCTTGGTTGGCTTCTCCCTTTCGAGACCTGCGCGTGTGCAATCGAATGAAGCGTCGGAGCGTCAGCCTGAGCTAAAACAGAGTATGCACCGGCGCCAGGCCCCAGCAGCCAGAGCGAGCTCAGCTTGGCGCGCGAGCCCGCGCCCGCCGTCGCTCAGCCGCCGCTTCCATCGCTGCCGCTGCCGCTGCCGCCGCCGCCGGCCCCCGCCGCCGCCGCCGCGTCGCAACCTACTATGTACGCTGTATCAAGTCTGGCTGCTCTGCGCTCTGCGCCAGGAGCAAGCCCGTCTCGAACAGGATCCTCGCCGCGGCGCGCACAACCCAATCCATGGCATCCCCGCAGGACTCAAAGCACCTCAAAGCGCAGCGTCCGAGTGCTCCGTTGCTGCAAATAGGTGCCCCGCCTCGAGGCTCGCAACTCTTCACCGTCACGAAAGAATTCTTGTCGTGGAAATGTGCACGGGGCCTAGCTAGCTAGCCTGCGCTATAGGTGCCGCGATGCCATGCGGGCGCGGTCGAGGCGAGGCTTTGACTGTGATCCGAGTCCGGGTCACTCGAATGAGAAGCACACACCTGGTTCGCGAACGGAGCACCGTGCCGCCGCCCGCGCCGCGGAGCGGAGAGAGTCAATCTACTTATCGCCTCACCACGCCTCGGCTGGAGCCTCGTTCCCTCCGGCTTGTATCGGCTTACTTCGGCTTGGTGGCAGAAGTGGCGAGGCGACACGACGCGGAGTGGCGCACGGCAAGTCTCCAGCTCGAGCGGCGCGAGCGCGCAAAGTCGAGGCGCCGGCCATGCGCCGCTGAGGTCCTGGCCCAGCACAGCGAGCAGTCGAAGCCAGGGAGCCGGGAGAGCGGGCGCGTCAGTGCGCCTGGCAAGCGCATCCGCATGGTGTACTATGTGTACTCGAGCGAGTACGAGATGGAGCCCGGCAAGGAGTTTTTAGCGTCGCTGCAGGTGGTCGAGTCCGGCCTGGCAGCGGACGCGGCGGCGCACAGTGAAAAGGACCGCAAGGTGCGACGCGCGCCGCCGCACGAGGCGAGGCCACGCACGTCGGGCGCCCCGGCGAGCAGCGCGGGCGCGAGCTCCCTTGGCCGGGGCCCGCGCGAGCGCCAGCGTCGCCCGCGCACGCAGGAAGGGAGACCCAGAACAACGCGTGCTGCCTCGCCACCCCCCAGCGCGGGCCGCAGCCGGGCTCGATCGCCCTCTGCGGGCGCGGGCCGACGCCGCGCCAAATCGCCACCAGTTGCGCGCACCGAATACATCCCGGCGGCGACGTCATACCGTGAGCTGAGCATGTGTGAGCGCAAGCTGGGGAACGAGGCCATCAAGACCATCCTTGACCGTGGCAGGACGCATAACGGGCTCATCTCTCGCGCTCGTGCCAGCGTGGATACCTCCGAGCCCAAGACGCGGAGCATCAACCGCTGGCACAACGAGCTGCGGCTGCGCGATCCGATGCCGGAGCTGGAGTTGCCCAAGGACGTGAAGCTGCACTCGAGCTGGACGCAGCTGGCCGAGATGAAGTGGCGCAAGGACTGGCACGAGCGCTTGCTGCAGCGCACCAAGTCCAACCTCGACACGCACCTGCCCAAACACGTCAAGGTGTACCAGAAGCGCAAGAAGAACGAGCTTCGCAAGATAATGCACGGCGACCACGCCGCCCTGCTGTGACGAGCTGCCGCAGCAGCGCGCACAACATCATTCCAGCTAGCTTGAAGCAGTCCCGTTTCTTTGTCACTTTGTTCCTTTGCGTGTGTGTGTTCGTCATTGTACAGAAGAGTTAGAGAGAGAGAGGCACGAGAGAGGCACGTGCGTGAGCGTGCGAGAGAGAGAGAGAGAGAGAGAGGTTGCGATACGTGATGGCAGGCCAAGAGCGCGCATGCATCTCACGACACGGTGCAGCCCTCCTGATCCTGGGCCGCACCGGTGTCCTGGCCGGCGGCCGACGCGGCGAGCGCCGCGGGCGTGCGTGCCAGGTGCGCCGGCGGCCGGCGCTTGCGTCGCGCGTGCGCGCGTGACGAAGAGGACGGCTTGTCCTGCGGACCCTGGCTCTCGGCCAGCGCCTCCGACGCGTCCTCATGCGGGATGGAGGTGCCGCCGCTGCTCCTCCTACTCCTAGTGGTGCTACTGCTCGTGGCGGCGACGCCGCAGTCCGCATCGACGCCAGCGCCAGTGCTGGCGGCAAGCACACGCGCCATGTCCTGCGTACTGCAGCCTCCGGGCGTGGGCGGCGTATTCGTGCGCGAGGGGCCGACTGCGCGGTTCTTGCATACAGCCACATTACCCACCTTGAACTTGGGCCAGAGGCGCTTCTTGGTGTACTTGGAGTGGAACTCATAGTCCGCCGTGGCGTCCTCGCCGGCGCGGGCCAAGATGGACTTCATGCCGCCCGGGTGTTTGTGCAGGTACCGTGTGACGTCGTAGACGTGGCCGTGCACAATGATCCAGCAGTCTTCTGGCGTCGCGTGGCGGCGGATCTGCGCCGGCGTGTAAAAGCCCACGGGCGGTCGCACTGCCGCACAGTCGGCGCGCAGGCAGCGCGGACAGGCCGCGTCCTCGCCGGCGCCGTCCTGGCGCTCGCGCGCCGGCGCCTGCGACACGCGCACACGCGGTGTGGCGCGCGCGAGCTCCCTAACGGAGTCCTGCGCCGGCTCCAGCACCATGTCCTCAATGTCCACGTCCAGGTCCTCCACGGAGATGGTCCGCGCCAGCGGCGACGTCAGCGGCGAGCTGGCCCGCCCTTGGCGTCCGTCCTCTCCCGGCGCCGGCATGCGCGCCGTCAGCGAGTACGCGCGCCGCCGCGGCATCTCGCGCTTGTCGGCGCCCGTGTGCTGGTGCTCGTGCTGGCCCGGCCTGAGCGCCTTGGCGGCCGCGCCGCCAGCTGACGCCGCCAGCTCTGGCCCTTGCTGGAACACGGTGCGGCCGCAGTCGCAGAACTCGTACCGCGCCGACGACATGGTCCTCACGCGCCGCAGCCCGGGCTGCTTTTCCTCCACCTCCTTCTGGTCGCTGCCGTCCTTGCTGCCGCCCGCCTCGCTTCCCGCTGCTGCTGCTGCTGCTGCTGCTGCTGCTGCTGCTGCTGTTGCTGCTGTTGCTGCTGCTGCCGCCGCCGCCGCCGCCGCCTCGTTCTCCGCCGCCGCCGCCGCACGCGCGCCGTGGGCTGCGGCGGCAGCGGCGTCGTTCCGCGCCTCCTCCTCGCCATTCCCGGCGCCCGCCGCGCCCGCCATGGCCGCGTGCCGCCGCGCCGCCGCGCCGCCGCGCGAGCCGCCGCCGCCGCCGCCTCCGCCGCGCCGCCGCCGC
>JABLUY010000026.1:0-213272 GCA_013306675.1 Thraustochytrium sp. TN22 | reverse complement strand
AGCGGCGCGACGCAGCGGCGGCGCGGCGCGGCGCGAGCCCGTGCTCGCGGCGGCGGCAGGAGCGGCGGCGGCGGCGAGGCGCGACCAGCGCGCGTGCACAAGCGCGCGCGCGCTCCCGTACTACCGCGGGAGCAGGAGCAGGAGCAGGAGCAGGTACGAGGAGGAGCGCGCGAGGAAGGCGCGGCGCAGAGCCTGCGTCGCGAAAGGTGAAGCAAGGCCCGTGCTCGCCCGGAGTCCAAGGCGAGAGGAATCATGGCCGGGCGCGTGGACGCCGTGGCGACGGCGGCGGAGGGCGACTTTCTGGACGCCGCCGAGGAGGCGCGCACGCGGCAGGTGCTGGTGGAGATCTTTGGCGCGCAGCTCGGTGGCGTCGGCGTGCGCGTGGTGGAGAGCTCGGACCCGACGAGCGCGGCGCTCCGTGAGCGGCAGGCGCGTGTGCTCCAGGAGAAGGGCGCCTTTGAGGTGGCTGAGCTGGTGCGATCACTGCACATCGCGCACCTGAATCAGGACCTGCTGGCGGAGTATGAGGAGCCGGATCGCCGCAAGGCGGACAAGTACCGCGCCGATCACCACCCGCGCGACGACAAGACGGGCAAGTCGCTGTCGTGGCTGCGCACGCCGACGGGCAGCTTCTCGCTGCCAGGGATCGGGCGCAAGCGCGACCTGATCCGCTTCGGCGCGGGTATCTCGAGCTACTTCAAGTTCGTCAAGCTGCTCATCGTCATGTACGCGGTGCTCTTTCTGACGCAGCTGCCGGTGATGATGACCAACATGCGCGTGGGCAACCGGTTCAAGGGCGCGCTCGTGCCCCTAGGCGCTACGATGCTCGGGAACATGGCGGGCGCCGGCGTTAGCCTACCAGACTGGGACAACAGCACGCGCGTGTACTACCCGGTGGACACGACCATCTTCTGCTCCTCATCGACGTACGGAGCGCCAGTACCGGAGGACAAGTACTGCTACACGGACAGCAACTTGCTGGCCATGTTCTACGGCACCATGGACGCCATCACTGGGTCCTTCTTCGTGCTCTTCATGACGTGGCTCAAGTATGGCACGGGCAAGGAGCGCAAGCGATTTCGGCAGCGCGTTCACAAGTTGGAGCACTACTCAATCATGGTACGCCACGTGCCGCCAAACGCCACCGCAGAGGTCCTGCACCGCCACTTCTCGGAGCTCCTGCACGGCGCGCCCATCTTCGACGTGCAGGTGGTCAACGCCACGGGCAACGCGCTCGCACTCTGCGTGCAGCGAGGCAAGCGCATCCAGGAGATGGCTCGCGCCGACTCGCGCCGCAAGCACGGCTACAAGCGTTCCGAGCGCTCCTTTCACCACCTCTACGAGGAGGTGGCGCGCCTCGACAAGCTGGCAGCCGACCGTGCCAAGCACGGTGCGCCGCTCTTCGCCTTTGTCACCTTTGAGCGCAAGAGCGACCGCGACCGCTGTTTGGCGCTCTACAGCATGCTCACCTGCTCGCCCGGCCAGCACTCGGCGCTGCGCCTCGACGGCCACTACCCAATTCACGTGGCGCCCGCGCCGCCGCCCAGCACGCTGCTCTGGGAGAACCACGAGTACGACCCGTGGCGCCGTCGCAGGCGCCAGGTCGCCACCTCCTTCCTCATGGTCTTCCTCCTCTTCTTTAGCGTCTTGCTATCGGTACGTCCATTCGCCGCATCACGACCCGAGACACGAGGGACTGTGGACGAGCCCGCCCGCGCGCGCGCATGTTCCGGGGCCGGACCACGACTAACTGACGCTTTTCTCTTGCTCGCATGCACAAACAGTACTTTTCCGAGTCCTATAAGCTTACACGGAGCTTCGCCGAGCTGCTCAGCGGCTCCGGCACCGGCGCGCCGTGCAACGGGACCTTTGCTGACGCCAATCTCACGGCCCAAGACGCGCTCCTCATCGCCCAGTCCCTGGGCTCCTTCGCGGAGGCCGGCCGTGCCGAGGACAACTACTCCTACCTCGACTGCCTTTGCGAGAACACGCTCACGGGCAACCTGGACTTCTCCTTTGACGACTTTCTAGGCGCCTGCGACTACTACGTGGACAAGCTCAGATACGACATGGGCCTGCAGCTGTCCGTGTCGCTCGCCACGCTTCTGCTCAACACCGTCATCTTCCTCACGCTCTCCGAGACCTCGGTCTTCTTGCACCACTCCTCCATCGTCTCCCGTGAGATGAGCATCCTGCGCCGCCTCTTCGTCACCACCTTTCTCAACGTCGTCGTCGTTGTCCTGGTCGTCAACACCGACCTCCAGGGCAGCGCAAATGCGCATTTCTCGGACGGCGTCAACCGCTTCTTCGGGGGCGGCACCTTTACAGACTTCGAGCCGGAGTGGTACCGCGTGGTTGGCTCCGAGATCGTCCTCCTCGGCTGCCTCAACATCGTTGCGCCGCATCTCTTCATCCTGCTGCTCGCCGTCTTTAACTATCTGCGCCGCGTGCTCTCCAAGCCGGTCTCGCAGGCCGAGCTCAAGGAGATGAGCCTCGGCCCGGACTTCGTGCTCAGCTACCGCCTCTCGCAGAACATGGTCATGCTCTGGTTCGTCATGGTCTACGGCACCGGCATCCCGCTGCTCTACCTGGTCGGTTTCGTCGCCGCCTGCTTCACGCTCTGGTCCGACAAGGTCTTCTTCACCTGGGTCTGCCGGACGCCCGTCGAGTTCTCCACCGACATGCAGCGCTTCGCCAACGGCATCATGGAGTGGGCCATTGTCGCGCACATCCTCATCGGCACTTGGATGCTCTCGCAGCCGGACATCTTTCCTGGCGTCGACCACACCTCCGTCACGGAGTGGAACTCGGTCAAGACCGTCAGCGACCGCGGCGGCATCTTCACCGAGGCGGCGCTGCGCTTCTCGCGCCGCAGCGCCGCGCCCAACCTCGCGTTGCTCGCTTGGTTCTTCTTCTGGCGCTGCGCAGGCCTCGTGCACGCTGGCACCTCGCGCGTCACCAAGGCCATCTACTACCGCGTCTCGCACGTCTTCAACTACTGGCTCGGTGACAACCCCATTGCCTCCAAGCAGGAGGCCACGCTCGCAGCTGAGTCGCTCACCGTCTCCGAGGCCATCAACCGCAACGAGCTCTCCGGCATCAAGTCCTACTTCATCCTCGAAAACCCGCGCTACGCGCGTTTCTTCCCGGACCTCAACCAGGAGCGTGCGCTGCATGACGAGCTGCGCTCAACTGCGCCCAGCGGCATTGATCTCTGATGACCTCATCACTTCCCACTGCCTTAGCGACACAACCAACACCGTAGTAGTAACAATCCTTCCGCCCTGTCACTGCACCTGCTGGCTGGCTGCACGGCCCGGACCGTGACGGACCGTCGCTGCAAGTTACCACAGTGGTGAGAGTGCAGCCAGCAGCCTCCATGGAGCACTGCGGTTCCCGGCGCCCTCGCCGACGAGACCCGCAGAACCCCCAGAACCCGGCCCGACCTTGGCCAAATTCCCCGCCTCGTGCAGAGGCACCTTCGTCGAGCCAACGTGCAGCCGCCGCACGCCTCGCGAAGCCCTCTCGCCCCTCGCAAGGCCGCCCGCTCGCCCGCGCCCAGCAGGGCTCCCGAAGCGGCCGGCGGCCAAGTTCCCCCGCTCGCCCCCGCTCGCCACCTTTCCGAGCCGCGACGACGACGACGCCTCACTGCCAGCGGCTGCTGCAGTGGCGCGGTGCGCGTGCCCCGTTCTCCGCCACAGGCAGCGAGAGCGCGGCGGCGGGCGGCGAGCGGCAAAACGAGATCAAGCTGGCCTGGCACCCGGCGCCGCTCGCGCGCAGGGGCAGGGCGCGGAGAAAGAAGCGAAGCGGCGACGTGGCTCTGCAGACGCGCCAAACGCGGCGGCCGGCCAGGGGCTTGCTCGACCTTGAGCAGCGAGCGTCTCGCTCGTCGTGGTGCTCGTGGAGCTGCGCTGCTCGTCGAGAGGCGCGGAGCTGCTGCGTCTTCACGCGCGCGACGCTCGTCGTGCGGCTCGTCGAGCTGCTGTTCTGCACGCGCTCCGCGCAGCACGCGTTGGACGATGGCGGGCGGCGACGAGCTGTCCGCGGCGGTGGGCCCGCAGAGCGAGCTCGAGGAAAAGGACAGCGAAGTGGACATGGAACAGGGCGGCAGGGACCTGGACTCAGAGTACAATGCAGAAACGCGGCCAGTCATGGTGGAGATCTTCGGTGGGCACATGGGCGGCATGGGCGTAAGGCTGGTGGAGAACACCGACCGCGCGAGTGAGGCCATGCTGGAGCAGCAGGCGCAGCAGCTGCAAGACAGGGGCGCGGTGGACGTGGCGGAGCTGGTAAGGTCGCTGCACATCGCGCACCTGAACCAGGACCTGCTCGCCGAGTACGAGGCGCCGGACTGGCGCAGGGCGGACATGTACCGGGACGAGCACCATCCGCGCGACGAACAGACGGGCAAGTCCATGTCGTGGCTGAGCGCCCCGACGGGCAGCTTCTCGCTGCCATGCATCGGGCGCAAGCGAGACCTGATCCGATTTGGCGCAGGTGTCTCGAGCTACTTCAAGTTCGTCAAGCTTCTCATCGTCATGTACGCGGTTCTCTTCCTGACGCAACTCCCCGTGATGTTTACCAACATGTACGTGGGGAACCGCTTCGCGGGCGCGCTGGTGCCGCTGAGCACGACCATGCTCGGCAACATGGCGGGCGCCGGCATAAGCCTGGCGCCCTATGACAACGGCACTTACGTCTACTTCCCGACGGACACGAGCATCTTCTGCCACGCGCCCAAGGGAGCGCCCGCGCCCCCCGACGGCAAGGAGTGCTTCACGAGCGACAAGGTGCTGGCCATGTTCTACGGCACCATGGACGCCATCACTGGTTCGTTCTTTGTGCTCTTCATGACCTGGCTCAAGTACGGCACGGGCAAGGAGCGCAAGCGGTTCCGGCAGCGCGTCAACAAGCTGGAGCACTACAGCGTGATGGTCCGGCAAGTGCCGCCCTGGGCCACGGCAGACATGCTGCGCAACCACTTCGCCAAGCTCGTGCACAACGCCGCGATCTACGACGTGCAAGTGGTCAACGCCACGGGCAACGCCCTCTCGCTCTGCGTGGAACGCGGCAAACGCATGCAGCAGATGGCGCGCGCCGACGCCCGCCGCAAGTTGTCGCACAGCGCAGCCGCAGAGGCGACCTTTCAGCGCCGGTACAAGCAGGTCGTGCGCCTCGACGAGCTCGCCGCGGCGAGCGCCCAGGTGGACGGCGCGCCTCTCTTCGCCTTTGTCACCTTTGAGCGCAAGAGCGACCGCGACCGCTGCCTTGCGCTCTACAGCATGCTCACCTGCTCGCCCAGCCAGCACTCGTCGCTACGCCTCAACGGGCAGGCACCCCTGACCGTACAGCCAGCGCCGCCTCCCAGCACGCTGCTTTGGGAGAACCACGAGTACGACAAGTGGCGCCGCCGCCTGCGCCGTATGGGCACCTCCGCCTTTATGGCCGTTCTGTTGCTGGTGAGCGTCACCATCTCGTATATGTCCGAGTCCTACAAGCTCACGCGCAGCTTCGCCGAGTTCCTTAGCGGCTCTGGCACGGGCCTGCCGTGCGGTGGCATCTTCTCCAACGCCACTGACGCGACCGAGGCCATCGACATCGCCAACACGGCTGGCGCGTACACCGCCTCCGGCCTCGACGACGGCTACACCTTCCTGGACTGCCTCTGCGAGAACGCGCTCACAGGCAATCTCAAGTTCGACTCCACCGACTTTGGCGACGCCTGCGCCTACTACCTCGACAGCTTCTGGCGAGACTTCTTCGTGCAGTTCGGCGTCTCGCTCGCCACACTGCTGCTCAACACCGTCATCTTCATCACGCTCTCGGAAACTGCGGTCTTCCTGCACCACTCCTCTGTCCTCTCGCGCGAAATTAGCATCCTGCGCCGCCTCTTCGTCACCACCTTCCTCAACGTCGTTGTTGTCGTGCTGATTGTCAACACCGATTTGCAGGCGACGCTTGGCATCACCTTCTCGGCGCAAGTGGACTCCGTCTTCGACCAGGGCGCCTTTACGGACTTCGACGCCGAGTGGTACCGTGTCGTCGGGTCCGAAATCCTTCTGCTCGCCTGCCTGAACGTGTTCGCGCCGCACCTCTTCATGCTCATGCTGGCCATCTTCAATTTTCTGCGTCGCAAGCTGGCCAAGCCCATCTCCCAAGCGCAGCTCAAGGAGATGAGTCTCGGCCCGGACTTTGTGCTCAGCTACCGCCTCTCGCAGAACATGGTCATGCTCTGGCTCATCATGGCCTACGGCACCGGCATTCCGCTGCTCTACTTGGTCGGCTTCGTCGCTGCCTGCTTTACGCTCTGGTCCGACAAGGTCTTCTTCACCTGGGTCTGCCGGACGCCCGTCGAGTTCTCCACCGACATGCAGCGCTTCGCCAACGGCATCATGGAGTGGGCCATCGTCGTGCACATCCTCATCGGCACTTGGATGCTCTCGCAGCCCGACCTCTTCCCTGGCGCCGAGCACACCTCCGTCACGGAGTGGAACTCGGTCCAGACTGTCAGCGACCGCGGCGGCGTCTTCACCGAGGCGGCGCTGCGCTTCTCCCGCCGCAGCGCCGCGCCCAACCTCGCGCTGCTCGCTTGGTTCTTCTTCTGGCGCTGCGCAGGCCTCGTGCACGCTGGCACTTCGCGCGTCACCAAGGCCATCTACTACCGCGTCTCGCACGTTGTCAAGTACTGGCTGGCCGACAACCCGATCGCAGCCGAACAGCATGACACCGTGGCACTCGAGGCCAAGCGCATCTCCGAAGTCATCAACACCAGTGCATTCTCTGGCATCAAGTCCTACTTCATCCTCGAAAACCCGCGCTACGCGCGATTCTTTCCGGACCTCAACCAAGAGCGCGCGCTGCACGACGAGCTACGAGTGAACGCACCCAGCGGTATTGAACATGACACGGAGACGTAACCCGCGACGTAGTAGAGCATGATCAAGCGTCTCAGGGGCACCAAAGAGATTTCCAGTACAGGACTCCCTTGCAGTCGATTGAACGCAGTGAACCGAGCTTTGCTCCTACGTGTCAAGTTGCGCAGCGCCGCATGGTAGACGCATCCTGAACGGCGCGCTGCATCACCGTTCACTCCCACATCCGACCTGGCCAGCTTGAGCAAGGGTGCTCCAAAGGTTCATCGTTTCAGGTTGTTTCGTACCTTCCAGGTACTCATTGAGGCCGATGATCTCGATCTCGTCTGGCATTCTCTGGATGGACGTTTGGGGATACGCATGTCAGGGGTCCTGGCACTTATTCATGCGGCAGAATTGAGTGCAAGCCACACCACAGTCCGAATTTTGCACGCTGTAAACGGCTGGCCGTATGGCTTGGCCCGCATGTCAGCGTCCACTTGAAGGTCCTTGTCGACCAGAGAACAGCTCGCGCAATCCAAGCTAAGGCTCGCATTGTACATGCCGGCGCCAGCGGTCGCATCCCTACCTCGCTGCTTCAAACGCCGGCCACGTTGAGTATCTGCAGGCGTATCTGGTCCAACTTGATCGCCTGCATGCGGCGGTTGAGCGCGTCGTGCGCTTGGTCGGGTACTGCTTGACGTCCGCTAGAGGCACGGCAGAGTGCTTTCGCATGGGCCCGGCATTAGCCTCTGGGTCCAGGATGAGGACTGGCTCGTAGGTGGGCTCGTTCAGGTTGATGGCTTGTGACATGGTGTTCACGTCACTCACGACCTCTTTGACGGCGAACTTGGCGCTCAGTACACAGGAAAGACAGCCAGGAGGGCCTTGTGCATACGCAGAAGGAACATCACACGGCGGACGCGCTGCCCAACCACATCTCTTCGCTCGCCCAACCACATCTTCTCGAGCGAAGAGATGTGGTTGAAGCCCATCGCGGCGGGCGTGCCGCCTCAATTTGCATGCATTGGCCTCTGTCATTCTACCTGAGAGAGAGAGAGAGAGAGAGAGAGAGAGAAAAGGGGAAAGAGAGAAAGATGCCGTGACTTCATTTTGGACGAGAGTGTCTGTGTGGTTTTTAACAAGTTTATGTAATGGTGACGGTGTCCAACTTGGTTTGTGGCCCGTCCACCTCAGGGTCCTGGGGCTCGCGGCTTGGGCGCTCGGCAGGCTCGCGGCTTGGACGCCCGACAGACCCCTTGCTCGCGTCGCTGCCCGTGCTGTCCTTGTGCTCGGCCGCCTTTTCGTCCCGGAAGCCCTTTGCCGCCTGCAAGACAAAGGAAATCACCACGCATACCGCCGTGATGGCCGTGCCCACGTACACGAGCGTCTGAAGCGAATCAAAGGTGCTCGCGTTCGCAAAGTAGCCCTCGCCCTCCTCGAGGCCCGTGTAGCAGGCCGCCACGCCGCCTACGACGATGAAGAGGGCAAAGACGAAGTGGCTCGTGCGCCACAGAGGTCGCAGCGAGCCTTTGCGCAGCGGCGTCAGCAGTGGCTGCAGCACGGTCACCACCACTACTGCGAGACCGAGTCGCGTGTGCGTGGACGCAAAGTGTCCGCCACCGCTGTCGTCCACAAAGTACACGGCGATGGCAAAGCCGGCCAGCATCGCGGCAAGCGCTATGCACTGGATTGCGCGGTGAAGGTCAAACCACAGCGCATGTGGGACCCCGCGGCGCTTGCTCTTGAGGTGCTTGCGCAGCACCGACGGCATTGCGCCGAGCGGGAAAAGAAAGGTGAACGCGAGCGTCATGAGCGCCGCGTGCGCCACGTAGAGCGCCGTCTTGTCCTCGCCACTCGTGCCGGCGACCTCCTCGGCGGCGAACCAGTCCACCACGTCCACCGAATCGCCCACGTTCCCGCCGTGGCTCGCGCCCCAGGTGGACCCGTCATACACCGCGTAGATAACACGGTTGCCGTTCTCCAGGTCCAGCTCGGTCCCGGCAATGGCCTTGGCCAGAAAGCTCACCTCCATACTCCCGTCCTGCACCGTGACCGAGGCGTTCTCGATGCCGCTTGTGCCATCGTATAGGTCGGACGCGCCCGAGCTGGAGAGCACGTACTCGCCCACGTTCGCAGGCATGCTGCTCACTCCGCTGCCGCCGATGACGGCCGAGGCGCCGGCCATGCCGCCGCTCGAAGACAATGCCATGGCGACCCACCCGGTCGTGATTGGGTACGTCATCGTAAATCGCACCGCTTCCTCGCCGTCCGAGCTCATCGCCGCCTCGTACGTGAGCACGAACTGCTCTTCGAGCCCTGTCAACGTTCCCGCGGAGGTAGTGCTGGAGCTGGACGAGGACGACGTCGGGCTCGCCGTCGTTGGGCCGGCAGAGCTAGAACCCGCAGCGCTCCCAAAGTCCACGAGGCTCCCTGAGTCACCCGCGTTGAAACCGTGGCTCCGGCCCCACGTTGCGCCCTCGTACACTGCATAGATGATACGGTTGCCGTTCTCCATGTCCAGCCCTGTCCCGGCGATAGCCGAGGTCGTGAAGCTTACTACCATGGTCCCGTCCTCTACGCTCACCGACGCGTTTTCAATGCTCGGGTCTCCACTGTACAGGTCGGAGGCGCCGCCCCCCGTCAGCTCGTACTCGCCCACGTCTGCTGGCATGCTGTCGACGCCACTGCCGCCGATGACGGCCGCGGCACCGGCCATGCCGCCGCTGGAGGACAGCGCCATGGCGAGCCAGCCCGTGGTGATTGGGTAGCTCATGCTAAATTGCACGGCTTCGTCACCGTTGGCATCGCTGACGATCTCGTACGTGAGGACGAATTGGTCCTCCAGACCCGTGAGCGTGCCGGAGCCAGAGGCCGCTGGGCTCGCCGTCGCGCTGGTTGGGCTCGCTGTCGCGCTAGAGCTGTTGGTAGTGGTGGCAACACCCACGCTGGCAAAATCCACCGACACGTCGCTGCGTGTCTGGTCGTGGACGCCAATGTAGTCCGTCGTGCCAGCGGTTGACTCGAGAGGCCCCGAGGCCATGACGACGCACTGGGCATTCTCGAGGGTCTCCCCATCGATGCTCGCAGCAACAAAGCTCAGGACAAGGCTTCCGTCCTCGTAGGCAATGGAGGCGTTGGCGGGCGTGTCATTGGTGTCGACCTCCTGCACGCCGGCGAAGGCATCCTCGGAAGCGTAGGTCTTTACGGCCGTGTCGGACCCGCACGTGCTGTTGGTGCACATGCGGCCGACCAGCAGCGCGCTGTCGGTCATCCCGCACACGGTGGATGCGTTGCGGCCGACGCCGAATCCGAGCCACACGTCCTCGCCCCCATCCGCGCCCGCGTATTCGAGCCGCACGTGATAGAAACCGCCCTCCAGCCGCGTCAGATCCAGGATCACGTTCTCTCCTATATCTTGCGTGAGATCCTGAGCGCCGGCTGCGCAGATGTTGATGAGAGCGGCGAGCGCGATGAGGCACTTCGCCCCGTACGCCGAGGCGGCCGCCATGTTCGCGCTGGTGGCCCGCGACGGTCTGGCCCGCTCGCAGTCAATTTCTCGTCTCCGCGAGCTCTGCGCAAGTTAATCGAGATTTGCTCAGGCGAGCGCGCGCTCCCGAAAGCCTGTTTCCCATCGTCCCTGTCGCGATCAACCAAGCTCTCCAGCCTCGCGGCTGCATCATCGAGCTTGGTCGCCGCCGTGACCGGTCACCGCGAAGGCTCAAGCTCCAGGCCTAGGCGCGAGCAGCCTTCGGCGTGAGAGCTGGCCAACTCGCTCCCTGCGCTCTAGCCTCTCGGCACGTCCGTGCGTCGTCCCGAGGCGCGTCGCCTGCTCCTGCTCGTACTCGGTCTTCCTCTTCGTCTACCACCTCCTCGCTGGCCGCCGCTGACTTCGTGATCGAGGCTCGCGTCGGAGCGCTGCGCGACCGCTTCGCCTCCCACCCGCTCCTCTGCTGCAGGCAGTGCGGGCCTCCTGACGCCCCCGCCTTCGCAAAATCGCAGGCGTGACTTGGCGAGCCTCGGACTTGGAGGCGGCCATCTCCGAGTCCAGCTCGACGACCTTGTCGTCGTGCAGCTCAGGCTCACGCGGCGCGGCGCGGCGAGTCGGCGAAGCGCCGCGCGGCACGCGGGTGGGAAGGGCGCGTGCTAGGTCCCGGCCGCAGCGCTCGCAGATTTGGTAAGATTGGCTTTGTTTGTTTGCGAGCTGCCTGCAAGCCGTCGACTGCACGCCGCGAGCGCAGCGCGGAGTTGCTGAGCTTGCTCGTCGTCTCCGCCAACATGCGCCTTGGCGCATGTCCTTGTGCAGGCAGAGCAAGGAAAGGCGAGGCAAGAGGCGAGAACCTGACGCCACGCCGTGCGGCGACCGGCGTCGGCCAAGAGCGCAGCGCAGTCACGGTGCAGTGCGACCGCCTCCAACGCCGCGCCGTGCGGGCCTCGCGTCGGCCTCCGGCGCGTAAACCTGAGAGGCGGTTCGCAAGCCGCCTGGCGCTCACGGGCGTGGCTGGGGCCGGGACCTGCACTGCAAGGTGGACTCGGAGCGCACGTCGCTTGGCAGGCAGGCAGGCAGGCAGGCAGGCAGGCAGGCAGGCAGGCAGGCAGGCAGGGAGCCTGAGGGAGGGAGGGAGGCAGGCAAGCAGGCAGTTGAGTTGAGCCTCGCGACAGCAATTACCGGAAAAGGATCATCCTTGCGTGCGTGCAAGATTCTCGATGTTGCCAAGGCTCTCGGTCACATGAAAGATGCCTGGGACTGGTAAGTTAATTAATCTTGGGTCATTCGTCGCGCTCGCGCGCGCGCTCACTCTCTTGATCAATCTCGGGGCGCTTTGGCTGAGGATCTCTTGATCTCACGGCACGTTCGCCTGCCTCTCTCGGCTCTGCTTTCCTTCTTTTACCGAGCGACGGTCGTGGTGGCGCCGCTAGGTTGCTGCGGCATGCGGCTGGGGCGCTCGACGGAGTCCTCCCAGGACGGCTTGCTCTTGGCTTGGCTCTTGGTACTCTCGACGCTGGCGCCACTGGCCTGGTCGTCCCGGAAACCCTTCATGGCCTGCATGCCAAAGGCGAGCAGCACACAAGCCGCCGTGATGAAGGTGCCGACAAAGACCAGCTTGCGCAGCGACGAGTAGGTGGCCGCGTCGGCGACGAAAAAGGCCTCGCCCTCGTCCAGACCGGCGAAGGCAGCCGCTACGCCGGCCGTGAAGATGAAAAGCGCCAGGACAAAGTGGCTCGCGCGCCAGAGCGAGCGCTTGGAGCCCTTGCGCAGCGGCGTGAGCAGGGGCTGCAGCAGAGTCAGGAGCACCACCGCGAGGCCGAGTCGCGTGTGCGTCGTCGCGAAGTGGTCGCGGCCGTTGTCCTCCACGAAATAGACGGCGAGGGCGAAGCCGATGACCATGGCCAGGAGCGCGACGCTCTGGATGGCGCGATGCAGGTCGAACCAGAGCGCGGGCGCGCCCTCGGGCCGCATGCTCTTGAGGCGTGCGCGCAGAACCGACGGCATGATGCCGAGAGGAAAGAGGTAGGTAAAGGCGAGCGCCATGCAGACGGCGTGCGCCGCATAGAGCGAGGTCTTGTCCCCGCCGCTCACGGCGGTGGGCGCCTCCTCCTCGAGGGCGAGCCAGTTCACCGCGCTCGAAGTAGCGCCCCTGTCCCGGTGAGAGGCCCCCCAAGATGTCCCCTCGTAAACTGCAAAGATGATGCGGTTGCCGTTGTCGAGGTTGAGGGCGGTTCCGGCGATCGTCGTCGTCGTGAAACTCACCTCCATCATGCCGTCCTGGACCGCGACGCTCTCATTTTTGAGGCTGCTGGCCCCGCTGTACAGGCTCGAGGCGCCATCGCCAGTGAGCTGGTACTCGCCCACATCCGCGGGCATGCGCTTGACGCCGGTGCCGCCGATCACAGCCGAGGCGCCCGACATGCTGCCACTCGGAGACAGGCCGACGGCGATCCAGCCCTTGGTCATGGGGTAAGACATGGTAAAGCGCACGGCGTCCTCGCCGTTCGAGTCCGCCACCACCTGGTATGTCAGCGTGTACGACGAGCCGAGCGCCGTGAGGGTGCCCACAGAGCCGGCCTCGGGTTCCGTCGGGCTCGAAGTTGGTGTCGCACTTGCGCCCGATTCGCTGCCCGGCGGGTCGGGTGCCGTCGTGCTCGAAGTTGGTGTCGCAGTTGCGCCCGACTCGCTGCCCGGCGGCTCGACGACGAGACCCACGCTTGCAAAGTCGACGCTGATTTGGCTATACTTCTGCCCGTTGCCGTGTTTGGCGATGTAGTCCGTGGAACCTGCGAAGGACAGGAGCGACCCCGACGCCACCACGACGCACTGCACGTCGTCCAGCAGCTCGCCGTCGATGCTCTCGGCCTCGAACTCCAGCACCAAGCTGCCGCCCTCATACGCGATGCTGGCATTGCTGATGACGTCGTTGGCGCTCTGCACAGGCTGTACGCCGGAGTTCTTTGACTCGGACGCGTACATCTTGATCGGGTCCGCCTCGCCGCACGAGCTCTCTGTGCAGAGGCGGCCGATCAGCAGCGCGCTGCTCGTCATGCCGCAGTTTGTCGCGCCATTGCGGCCGACGCCCAGTCCAAGCCACACATCCTCGCTGCCGGTCGGGCTCGAGTACTCCAGCCTCACGCGGAATGTCTGGTCCTGCAGCCTTGTCACCTGCAGCTCCGCATCGCTCGCCACCTGCTGCGTCAGGTCCTGCGCCCGGACCGCCGTCGCCGTCGCCGCAGCCAGGACCAGCGCCAGGCGCGCCGCGCGCTGCATCGCCGCCTTCCCGATGCACAGCGCCGCCGCGGACTTGGGCTGTGCTCTCAGCGCCGCCGCGGACTTGGGCTGTGCTCTCGCCCCGCCCTGCCAACGTCTTGGCTTGGTTGCTGCGCTTGGTTTTGGCCTTCGATCTGATCTGATCAAGAACTGCGGCCTGCCTGGTGCCAACCACGAGTCCAGGAATCCACGCTCTGCCTTCTACAAGCGAAAAGCAAAGTGAGAGCAAAAAACGCTCACCGCACGGCGTACGGCGTACGCTACTGCGAGGCATGACTCGCGCTCCGCTCCGCATCCGGCCGGCCCGTACTTCCGCGCGCGCATCGGCCGTCGCAGCAGAAATGCACAAGTACATGTGGTACCCGTAACTTACCACCACTGTGATAAAATCCGCCGGCGTGACGGCGGCGTACTTGAAGCAGTTACCAACCAAGCAGATAAAGCCAAGTCCACGGCAGCGCGCGAGAAAGGCAAGCGCGTGACGGCGGGCGACGGCACGGCTCGGACGGCGGACGGCCTCGGGGCGAGCGCAGCTCACGCCGAGCTCGCATCGGACGCATCCAACAGGTCGGTCTTTCGAGGGACCGACCTTGTGGGGAGTGAGCTCGGGAGATGGTCGATGCGCCGACAACTCGAAGCGCGCGAGCGGGACGAGCGCGTGTGCGGCTAGAGAGACAGACTGCGCTTCTTGACCGATCGAGCGTACGAGCTGAGCTGAATTTGATGCCAAGGCAGCAGACGTGGAGCCGATGCACGAATCATTCTCGCTGGAAACTGAAGGCCGCGAGCGCGTGGCGGCGCGTGCTGAGCTCTGGCACTGTGGTGAGCGGACGTTATCACGCACGGACGTAGGTGACGGCAGCTGTGTAGTATCGCTGTACGGTGGCGGCTGTGCGGCAGCGGCACAAGGGCAGCATGCATTCACAGTCAGGTTCGCTGCAATCGCTGGCTGGCTGGCTGGCTGGTTGGCAGAACAGCTTTGCTGAAGCCCGTGGCGCCTGTGTGCGCGCGTGTAATGTGTTTGCGACGAATGAAGCAAGGCTGCGTGCGCTAGGCCTGGAGGAAAGCGCGGATGTGTTGACGGAGCTCTCGAGCAAAACACCATCATTGATTCGTCAGAAGTTTGCGTCTCATGAGTTGGACTTGTCCCCGCACACGTGAAGGGCCTCCAACCCAAAATCTTTCATCGCTACGCGCTTTCCACCGCAACACGTCACGCAGCGCCTGCACCATCCAACTCGACTCTCCTCTAGCTAGCAAAGCATTTGCCATGGCGATGCCTCGTCCCACCATGTCGTTTTCTATCATGTACCGGCCCAGCAGCTTCTTCACTCCGGACCCCTTCGTCTTTCTGCCACCAAGCTCAGTCTCGCTCGCCGGACGAGGCCGGTGCTCGCTCGCTCGCTCGCTCGTCCGCTCGATCGTCCGCTCGTCCGCTCGCTTGCTCGCCTGCTCGCTTGCTCACTCGCCTTTGCTCGCTCGCCGTCGCGCCGCCGGCCTGCAGCGCCTTCGCGTTGTTCGCCTCGACGACGAGAAAGCAAACCCTCTTCTCGACCCGACCTCTGCTCTCCGCGCGGCGCTTGGCGCCCGGGGCTCGCGCGCGGGCGGCGGGCGGCGGCGGGGGCAGGGGCGCTCGGCGCGCGCGCGGCGCGAGCTCCGGCGCACGGCGGCAGCGGCGGCGGTGGCGGCAGCGGGGTCCGGCTCGGACGGCGCCAGGGGCGGCCTCAGATCTCCATCTCTCGTCCTACTCGTCAAACTCCTCGGCTCGGCTCGACTCGGCTCGGCTCGGCTCATCAGGAGTCGCCTCGCATCTCGTCCCGTCCCGTCTCGTCCCGTCGCGAATCAATCGGTCTCGCGCGCGACAGCATGAACCGACGCGGGCTGATGGCGGCGGCGGCCGCCGGCGCCGTGGTGGGCACGGTGCCCTTCGCGGCGTGGGTGTACCTGCCTGGGGACAACCCGTACTCCAAGTTCGTGACGGAGCGCGTGGCGGCAGCCGTCGCGCGGCAGAACCACCGCGTGTGGCAGCGCGGCGACCGGCGGCCGCAGCGCATCATCCTGATGCGGCATGGGCAGACGCACGGATACTCGCACACGTGCGACTGCCAGGTCGCCGGCTTGCCGGTGTGCGCGCTCAAGCCGGAGATTGAGCGGCCGCTGACGGAGGAGGGCAAGCTGCAGGCGTTGCGCGCCGGCGTGGCCATGAAGCACATCATCGGTGACGAGACGTGCACGTTCTACGTGTCGCCGTACAAGAGCTGCAAGCAGTCGTTCTCCTACGTGTCCGGGTCCTTTACCGACCTGGACAGCCTGCAGTACGTGGAGGACTCGCGGCTGCGCAACCAGGACTACGGCGACTGGCACCTGAACACGGCGCCGGAGAAGATGGAGGAGTACAAGAAGCAGTCGGAGAAGATCGGGTCCTTTTTCTACCGGTGGCCCATGGGCGAGTCGGCCGCCGAGGTCTACGACCGGGTGAGCTCCTTCATGGAAACCATGTACCGCAAGTGGAAGCACGTGGACCGGCCCAACAACTATGTCATCATCACGCACTCCAAGGTCATCCACTGTTTCCTCATGCGCTGGTTCCACTGGGACGTGAGCACGTTTAATCGCCTCGAGAAGTTCAAGAGCGGGCAGCTCGCCGTCATGGAGAAGCAACCGGATGGCTCCTACAAGCTCGTCAGCCCGCTTCCCATCCAGCCCCCGATCCCGGACGGTGTCAAGCATCTCGCGTCTAACCCGATTCCGCCTGATGCTTGACGACGTCCGCCTGCTGCCTTTCTTGTTTCTGCCTACCTGCCTGCTTGCCTGCCTGCCTCCCCTCCTGTCCGCGGCAATCTTCATTATGCGTCCTACCCGTCTCAGGGCTCCTGCCTGCCTCCCTGCCTGCCTCCTTACCTGCCTGCTAGCTTGCTTGCCTGCTTGCTCGCGTGCTTGGATCAAGGCAGAATGCGCGGCAGATGGCGGCTCCTTACCACTCTTAGATGAAGTGTAAGATCGTATCCTTTCATCATCGTTGCGACTTTACAAACACACAAAATACGCGACATGGGCGCCGCTTGCCGCGCGCACATGGGCTCCATCTGACGGATTTCCGTCGTACGACGTCGAGCTCGACGTCGACATCCCTACGTTGTCGTCGTCCCACGTCGTCCCACGGTACTCACATGTCAAGTCAGTCAGGCACTTCCTGTCAGCACCCTCAGTCGAGGAGGTCGTCCTCATCCTCACACTCGGCCATGGGCGCGGTGTAATAGCAGTCCTGAGAGCCCTTGCTCCGGCAGCAGGAGTGCTCACACATGGTGAAGCGCGAGCTGACAGAGGGCTTGTCGTAATCCCGCATGCAGGCGGTCGGGAGCTTGTAGTCGGCCGGGTCAAGGGGCGCAAGGTCGCGCCAGCGCGCCGGTGCGCGCGGTGCGCGCTCAAAGGTGCCGCTTTCAAAGCAGGCGCGCAGCGCGAGCTGCAGCTGCAGGGGGCTGGGCCAGGCGTCGCCCGAGGCAGGCATGTGCGCCCAGCGCTTCCACTCCGTGAAGCAGGACTTGAAGGCGGGCGTCATGCCGCACGAGGACCAGCGGAAGCCGAGGTTGTCCAAAACGAAAGGGCTGTTGACGACCATGTAGCGCGCCGACAGCTCACCGCGCGGGAACATGTGCATGCGCCACGCGCGATCAAAGTCCAGCGGCGCCATGTGCAAGGTGTCGCGCAGCCGACCCATGTGCCACTTGGCCTGGTCCTCGTAGATCATGGGCGTGCCCGGCTCGACGATGTCGTCCACGTCCTGCAGCACGGCCGTCTCGTCGGCGCGGAACATCCACTGGCCCGGCTTGATGTCGCCAAAGGTCAGGTGCAGGTCCTCGTCGAGGCTGGCAAAGACGCCCAGCACGCTGTCGGCGCGGCGCCAGCACGCCTCGAGCGAGGTGGGCGCAGGCAGGTTGAAGGCCTCGAAAGGAATGTACTCCATCACCACGTAGTGGTAGCCCTCAATGGACTCGCAAAACCCGTAGAGCTTGGGGAAGATTCTGCGCGCTGCGGCCTCGCGCTCACGGCGCAGCAGCACCCTAACCGTGTTGCGGAACTTGTCCGTGTGCTGCGTCCACGACGGGTCTCGCGAGTAGATGTTGTACTTGAGCACCATGACCTCGTCGCCCGAATCCGGGTCCCGCGAGTGCAGCACAGGCTGCTTGAGCCAGAACGGCCCCCCTGGCCGGTTCTCCCCTGCGCGCGGCAGGTCCACGCCCACAATCTCGCCCGCCCGCAGCAGCCCGCGGACGTACTCGCAGCGGTGCAGGCTCGAGGCCCGCCACGCGTCATCATCGCGCATGGAGGCCTCCATCTCCGCCGCCTCCCTCGCCATGCGCTCCTCCTCCTTGAGCGCGGCGGCCCGCGCCTCGGCCTCCGCCGCCTTGGCGCGCAGTTTCGGCCCATCCAGGCTCGCCTCCCACGCGGGGGTCCGTCTCGGCGGCGTCGCGGCCGCCGCCTCCGCCGCCGCCGCCGCCGTGCCGCCGCTCTCGCGCGCCGCGCGCGCCGCCAGCAGCAGCGGCACGGCCAGCAGCACCGCCAGCGCCGACAGCAGCAAGCACCCGGCCAGCAGCTGCGCCAGCCGCCGCCGCGCCGCGCGCCGCGCGCCGCCGGCCTGCAGCGCGCGCGCGCGCCGCAGCGCCGTCGTGCTCCCGCCCGCGCCCATCTCTCTCGCGCGCGCTTGCCGTTCTGCCGCGCGCCGAGAGGCGAGCCTTGGAGGTCCGGGCTCGAGTCCAACGGCGTCGCCCTCCGCCTGAACCCGGGCCTGGCCAACCTCAGGCTGAGCGCGAGGATCGCGACCTAGCAGTACCAGTCCTGGAGGGCCCGGACGTGCTCCTCCTCGACCTGCACCTGAACCTGCGCGCGATCTTGGGCGAGCAGTACCAGCACAGAGGGCCCAGAAGTACTACGCCTCGGCCTAGGTCTAATGATAAGTTAGGCTTGGTACCAAATGTAAATCATGATTAACGCCAGACTCACCTCACAAAGTGACTCACACTATCAGCTTTGCCACGAACTGGGCGCGCCGCGCAGACTCTGATTGCGTTCCCCAGCCTTCTCCGCGACACTGCGGCTGCACTGCTGCAGCTCGGGCTACTCTTCCAAAGGCTCGACGAGGCAGGCTCCGGTTCGAGACAAGGTTGGCTCGCGCTGGAGGTACCAAAGCTGCGCGAGCAACCCATTCCGAGTGAGTCAGGTCAGCGAGCGAGGCTGGGTGACGAGGTGCCATGGGCCCATGCGGAGATGAGGACTCGGAGGCCTTCCGTGGGTTGCGGGTTCTCTCGCTGGTGCACTGGCAGAGTGCCGCGCGAGGAGAGCTTCGATCCTTGGACTTGGCGTCGACTTGTATCGAGGGTGAAGCGTAGTACGCTGTCACGACCCTAGGTCATCTTCGCTACCTCTTCAGGACAGCGGGCCCGGGCCTCGCTCGTTCGCGGCGCGGCGCACCAGAGTCGTGCTCTCGACTTTGACTCTCGCAACCGCACGTCGATGGACGCCGCGCTCTGAAGCTCGCACGAAGCTTGCCTTGCCTGGCTCGCCTTGCTATGTTTGACCCGACCCAACCACAAGGCTGGGAGGTGCCGACCGGCCGCAGAGCGTCAACGACCACAGCCTGAGCGCCACGCCGCCCTCAAAGGCTGGGCCCGCCCGCACGGAGCGCTTGCGGCGCCGCAGGATGACGCGGCGGTCGTTCTCGCGCGCCGGTCTGCCGCTGTCGCCGGCGCACGAGCACGACACGCGGCGGCGTGAGCGGCTGCGCAACATGGCCAGGTCGCTCACGGTCATGGAGGCCGTGTCCAGGTTCCGGCGCTCGAGCATGTCGGCGGCACGGCTCGCGTCGCCGCTCTCGGGCGGCTCGCCGGCGCCCGGCGCCACGCCCACCGGCGCCAGGCCCGCCGCCAGGTCCGACGACGACAGCCGGGACGAGGCGCCGGGCGACGACGCCAGGCTGCACGACGAGGACGACCAAGACAACGAGGACGAGGACGGCGGTTTCATCGAGTCCGGCGGCGACGACGAGGAGGAACTGATGCTGCTGCACACGCCCGGCGTGCTGGAGGCGCTCTGGGACGTGCTGGCTGCCGTAGGCCGCGCCCTCTGGCACTACATCACGGTTCTACCCATGGAGGCCGTCGGCTCGCTCGGGACCATGGCCGGCACCCTCGCCGGCTTCACGCTGGTGGCCGCTCGCACCGTGGCAGCCGTGCCAAGGCGCATCCTGGCCGCAAGTTGGGACGACCCGCGAGTGCAGCGTCGTCTGGCCGGCCTTGCGGTTGCCGTCGTGGTGATGGCGGCGCTCGCCACACTCCCACGCGACCTCGATCCCCTCGCCGCCCCGGAGACGGTCGCGCCCGGCGCGACCGCCGGCGCCGGCGAGGAAAACGTCTCGGAGCCTTCTCTTCAGGGGGGGGCTGCCGCGGCCGCGCTCGACCCGAGCTTCGTGGCAGCCATCGTGCGCGACGAGCTCGAGTCCGCCTCGCTGCACCTGCGACTGGACGAGCTCGAGGCGGAGCTTGCCTCGCTCAACTCGGCCATGTCCAAGGCGCAGCAGATCGCCGCATCCGTGGAGGCTTCCTCAGCGCCGCGCACCGTGGAAGCTGCGCTCGAGCAGGCGCTGGGCCGCCTACGCCCGCTCGTAGCCTCCGCAGAGGCAGCCGCTGCGTACGCGGGCCACAAGGAAGAGCCTGCGAGGCCAGCGAGCGCGACGGACGAGGGTGCACTTGAAGAGCTCGAGGCGCGCATCGCCGCCGTGGAGGCAAGCACCAGCGCGCGCCTGGACGCGGCAGAGGGGGCCCTCGAGGGCGCCGAATCATCCGCTACCAAGGCGCTTGAGGCTGGCGAGGCCGCGCGCGCCACCTGCGCCGCCGCGAGCAGCGTTCGCGACCAGACAGCTTGCGCGGCGACCGGCGACAGTGGCGGTGGCGGCGCGGGCGCCTGCCACAACCTGGCGGCGCTGCGCTCGGCGGTGGACGAGCGCCTGGAGCTCTTCGCTGCGGACCGCATCGGGCTTCCGGACCATGCGCTCGAGGCTGTGGGCAGCCGCATCGAGCGCAGCCAGGGCCTGACGGGCATTGACTTCACCCCGTTTGTGAAGTCGCACAACCCGGTGCACATGCTCTTCTCCGGCGCGCGCCCCGCCGAGGCCGTGATCGACTCGGATACCACCATCGGCAACTGCTGGGCCTGTCAGCCTGGCGCTTGCAACGTCACCATCCGCTTGCACGAGCCAGTGGTGCCCGGGCGCGTCAGCGTCGACCACATTGCGTCCAAGATCGCGCTCGACATTCGAAGCGCGCCCAAGGACTTTGTTGTCTGGGGCCTGCGCCGCCTGCCGCGATCGCGCGACGACGAGTCCGACTACGTGCACCTGGGCGCCTTCCACTACGACACGGCGCTCGGAGCGCCTGTGCAGACCTTTGACCTCGAGGCCCACGAGACGCCGCTCTCGTGGATCAAGCTCCAGTTCACCTCCAACCACGGCCACCCGGATTTTACCTGCGTCTACCGTATCCGCGTGCACGCCAGGGAAGCGGTCGCCGGCCTTGGCAACGCTTACGATGACGATGAGGACGATCAACTCGTCTGAAATGAATGCAGTCTTCCTTGCCATCTTCGTATCCTTCTCCTCCTCCTCCTTCTTCTTCTCCTTCCTCTTCGTGATAAGATACCACACTGCTGCTTTTCCTTTTTCGATTCTCGTGTTACTTACATCATCAGAGCGCCTGGTGCAGTTCCTTGAGCGGCAGGTCGGGAAAGATGCGGAGCAAGAGGAGGTCGAGCGTGGTAAAGACCAGGTTGTGGATCAAGGTCGGGTGCTGCAGGAACTCGTGGAGCTTGCCGGCGCAGCGATGGGCCTTGTCGTGGCCGAGGAATTTAGTCATGGGCGCCGGGATGTTCTTAAGGATCTCCTGCAGCGCCTCGACGCGGCGCTCCTCAATCTCGCGCTCCTCCTTGCCCGGGGTCTCGCCCTCGGTGTTTGCATTTTCGTCCTCCTCGTTGCCCTCTGCGAACTCGCCGTTAGGCCAGAGCAGCTCGCGGACCGTGGCCAGGAGCTTGGTCAGGAGCTTGGCACTCGCATCGCGTGTGTAGTTATCGCGCAGCCAGCGCTGTGCTGTGCCTTGGAAGACGAGCGATACGAGGCTGCGCGTGAAGGAGATGAGGTTTCTGCTCAGCAGCGACATCTCGTGGAACTCGAAAATTTCCTGCGCCAGCTTGTATACGTGCGTTTCGGCCAGCTGCAGGTCAGCAGGGTCGATGCGCACGTCGCCCGTCCCATGGCGCGGGGTAGGCTTGGCAGCCGGCCGCCGCGCAGCGGCTGCCGTCGCCGCGGCGACTGCGCCGACCCCAGCGCGCGGCAGCTGACCACCCGAGGCCGCCAGCGCCTTTTGCCGGCTCGCCACCGCGGACGGCGGGATGGCGTCGGCGGACCGCGCCGGCCCAGCCAATGTCTGCTGCTGCTGCTGCTGCTGCTGCTGCTGCGATTGCTGCTGCTGCAATTGCTGCTGCAGTTGCTGCTCCTGCTCTTGGTGGCCAGCGGGCGCCTCAGGCGGCGTCAGGGGTGAAGGCGAGGCAGCCACGCTGCTCTCCTCGAGGTCCTCGGCGGACTGCGGGCTGATAAAGGTGAGGAGCTCCTCCGAGTCGCACACCACCGGGTGTTGCAGAAGCTTCTCCAGGTACACGGCGAGCTCTTGCTTGCGCGAGTTGATAAAGGTCATGTTCTGGGCGCTGAAGAAGCCGCCCTTCTTGGG
Organism: Thraustochytrium sp. TN22; assembly: GCA_013306675.1. Lineage (NCBI taxonomy): Eukaryota > Bigyra > Thraustochytrida > Thraustochytriidae > Thraustochytrium > Thraustochytrium sp. TN22. The sequence goes on along the minus strand of JABLUY010000026.1, from coordinate 190,887 downwards.
CAGCGAGACGTCATCAAACTGATAACCATATCGCGACCGCAGCACCTGGTGCAGCTCGTTGAACTTGGAGTAGCGGCGGAAGACGACCCAATTGGCAATGCCGCCATCGATGCGTCGTGTCAGCGAGAGGGAGAGCACGTACTGCACGTAGCTGGACCGGCCTGAGGATTTGACCGTGAACCCGCTGATGCTGCTGCGGATAGCGCCTACGCGGTCTTGCAGCGCCACGATGGCCTGATCCGGCATGTTGGTCCCGTTGCTGCGGATGCGCTTTGACAACTTCTTCATCACACGCTGCCGCAGCCTGCGCAGGCGCTCCTGCTTGTTGCTTTTGATGCCGCGCTTCTCGAGCTTGGCGCGCACGCGCTGGGCGCGCCGCCAAAAGCGCGTCAGGTCAAACTCGAAGTTCACGCCGTTTAGCGTGGCCAGCGTTGGTAAGAGCCGCTCATTGCGCACGGCCGCCGTCTTGTCGTAGTGCTGGTCTGTGCCGACGTGGTCCTGGACCAGTGCCTGTATCGCCTCGGCTAGCAGCTTGTGCTTGAGCATCATGGCCAGCCACGCGCGCCCGGGCGCCAAGATGTCCTGCTCATAGGCGTCCGAGCGCTTGGTCGGGCTCGCCACACGCCGCGACGAGGAGGCCGCGGGCGAGCTCGTGCGCCCACGTGCACCATCGCCGCCGCCGCCGCCGCCGCCGCCGCCGCCGCCGCCGCCGCCATGGTCGGCGCCCCCCCCGCCGTCCTCATCCTCACTCCCGAGGGCCGCGCCCGCCCCGTCCGAGGCCTCCTCGGCCGCCAGCATAAAGGCGTCCACGACGGTGTCCACGGCATTGGTGGACATGGCCGTGGACGGCACGAGCTCGCTGACCTTGCGCACATAGTCCCACCAAGGCTCGGCCACGGCGTCAAAAGGGTCGTCTTCCGTGGAGTCCAGCACACCGTGCGTCAGCAAGAGGTCCAGCACATGCAGGAGCCGTCGCGCAGCGGCGCTCTCGTTGCCGAGCGGGTCGTCCGGGTCGGCGGTGAACTGCGCCACGCAGTCCGCGAGCGCACCCTGCAGCTCCACAACGAGGCGCCCGGCCTCCTCCTGACGCATCACCGCGTTTGTCTCGTGGATGAAGTCGATGCTGCTCTGTTGGTGGGACAGCGTCTGCTGCTGATGTTGCTGCTGCTGCTGCTGCTGAGCGCCATCCTCGTCGGCATCCAGAGCCAGGGATGCGGCCGTGACGGCAGACACTGAGCGCACGTCGCGCTCCACGCCGGGAGAGAGCGCCATGTGGTGCCCCCCGCGTGCGCCGTCCTGCGACTCGCTGGCCCTGCTGGACGTTGGGCTGCGAGGCCCAGTTGACGAGGTCGTTGACGCAGTGGAACCCTGCTCCTGCTGGCCCGATGCGGACGGCACGGGCGACCCAGGCGCGTCGTCCGAGCTGGGCGAGTTTGCCGCGTCGCCGGCGTCGCCAGCGACGCCCGCGCCCGCGCCCTCATCGCCGGCGCCCTCATCACGCAGAATCTGCAGAATCACCGTGTTGAGTACGTCCGGCGTGACGCTCTCGAGCGTAGGCACGAGGATGTTGCACGTGAGGACCTCACGCACCAGGTGGCGCAGCGCGGCGCAATGAAAGTCATTCTCAGGCAGCAGGCGCACGAGCAGCTCGCTGGTGACGCTGCGCACGTAGGCTAGCGTGCGCGGGTCCTCCGTCTCGCCCGTGATGCTGCAGGCCGGGTGCAGGTGGCCGGCGCGGCGGAACTCCTCCATGATGAGCTTGTTGCGGTCGCCCTGCGAGATGGCGTCGAACTCGGACTCGGGGTGGCAGCGCTTGCGCGCGCGCTTCTTGAGCTCCGCGAACCAGCGCAGGTGGTGACGCAGGACGTAGCTGATGTCGCAAAGGAGGAACATGGGCAGGTTCACGCTGAGGATGCGGTCGCCAAGCTTGCCCAGCACGTTCTGCAGCACGGAGCGCACGTCGTCTGGGAACTGCGAGTCCTTGGAGATGCTCTCATTGTACCAGTACAGGATGAAGTCTTTTACGATGAGGTCTGCAAAGAGCCCGAGCTCCATGGACACGTTTAGTGGCAGGTCCCAGCGCAGCCCGATCATATATGCCGTCGACAGCTTGACCGTCGTGCCGGCGTGATCGAAGTCGTGCGCGAGCGCGCGCCCCGGGTGGACGGTCTCCCACGCCGGCGGCGCGCCGCCGTCCAGCGGCGGCCGCTGCCTGCCCTCGGCCGTCAGCAGCTCGTCCACCACCCAGGCTGCGTTCTCGCGCTTGCCGTCCGTGCCGCCGCGCCACGCCTGGCCGCCGCGCCGCCGCTGCGCGCGGTCTCCCTCGCGCGGCCGCCCCGCCGCCGGGAGCAGGTGCAGCTGCGCCAGCCGCACCGCATGGTACACGAGCGCCGCCAGCGCCAAGAAGCCCAGCGCGCCGGCCGCCTCCTCCAGCGCGCTGCCCTCCATCGCCCCGCCGCCGCCGGTCCCGCCGCCGCCGCCGGCCGCGCGCGCGCGCCCGGACTCGAGCGAGCTTTGCTGCCGCTCTGGCTGGACCCAACCGGCGACGCTGAGAAGCTCAGCGCCTACGACCTCGGCGACCTCGGCGGCGATAGCCTCGACGACAACCTCGACGACAACCTCGACGACGACCTCGGCGATAGCCTCTTCGGCCTTTGCGGCCTCGCGAACCTCGCCGGCCCTGGTGCGACTTCGGCGAGATCCACGACCTCGGCGAGATCTACGACCTCGGCGAGAACTACTACCTCGACGAGCACTGCGAGTCTTGCGAGCACGACTCGGCTCGGCTCGGCTTGCCTTGGGCCCGGCGTGCAAGGAGCTGCAGGCTGGGAGAATGGCCACGGCCTCGGAGAGAACGGAAGACGTGGCTACTGCAGTGGGGGTCGGGACCTACGACGTGCGGACGACCGCCGTGATGCCCACACCGGCGACGGGGAGAAGCTCAGCAAGCCACTACGGGCTGATGGCGAGGTTGCCTGGGGCAATGGCCAGCGAAGCAACGAGCTTCGGGAGGGACGAGGAGGCGAAGTAGCGGAGCGGGTCTGGGCGAAAAACACCACTCGTGACACCAGCAAGACAAGCGCCACACACTCTTGAGCAGCGGATTGGTCAGCCATCACGGCGAGAAGCACGAACCAGGAGAGGCCCCATTGATGACAGTCAGCGAGGGCCTCTGCTCAGAGGCGATGTGCCAAGAATCCGCACCGTGCCACCTTCCCTGGACGCATCGCGGATGTCCCTGGCACGTACGGCACGCTTTGGCGACGTCGCATTCGTGCAGCAGCAGAGCGCCAAGTCGCCAAGGCTGTCGCAGCCCTTCGGCGCGGCGCGGACGCGCGTAGGCTCGTAGCGCGGGCGCCAAGTCGGGCTCAAGGAGCCTGCGCAGCTCGCGTTCGCCACAGGGCTGGGCGCGAAACCAGAGCGGCAGCGTCGAGGCGCGCCGCGCGGGAACCGCAAAAGACAACCTGGGGCGACGAGGCAGCAGGGGGAGGAGTCCTTTGAGCGCGTCTGGACGATGAAGTTTCGCACGATGATCGCACGCGGCGAGAAGCAGACGCTCAAGCCCGTCAAGAAGCAGGGCACGTTCAAGCGCGTGACGCTTTCCAAGCTGACCAAGCGCACGCTGGGAAGCGGCAACCTGCGGCTGACCGTGGAGCTGCCGGATGGCGAGGACGAGTGCGAGTGGCTTGCTGCCAACACGGTGGACTTCTTCAACGAGATCTCGCTGCTTTATGGCCTCGTCGTGGACGATGCTGCGCAGTACACGAACCCCGGCGAAGGCTTCCCGCCCGGCTTTGAGTACCGCTGGGGCGAGTCCAACAACAAGAAGCCCATCCGCGTCTCCGCGCCCGAGTACGTTGACTACGTCATGACCTGGGTGGAGGACCAGCTCGACAATGAGGAGATCTTTTCCACCATGGAGGACGAGCCGTTCCCGGACAATTTCATCGACTTCATCAAGGACATCTATAAGCGCCTCTTCCGCATCTTTGCCATTCTGTACCACCGCCACTTCCATGTCTTTGAAGAGCTCGAGGCCCAGGCGCACCTCAACACGTGCTTCAAGCACTTCCTCTTCTTCTGCCTGCACTGGGAACTCGTCGAGGACAAGGAGCTCCTGGCGCTCGAGGGCCCCGTCCGCCTTCTCCGCGAAGAGTACCATGAGCATGGCGACGAGATTGACGACCTACTCTGATAAGTGCATCTTCCCAGCGTTTCAGACTAAAGCTCATGCGGCGGCGCTCTCGACAGCAGACGGCTGCGTGGCGCCACCGGGAGCGGGCGCACGCCAAGGCGATCTCCGCCAACGTATACAGCTCTAGCTAAGCAAGTAGCTCGTTCTCCGCTTGTTGCCACGTTCGTGCCCGAGTTCTTTCGGCGCGTGAGCCCGAGTGGGAGCGGCGATGAGACGATCTTGGCGGCAGGCAGGACCGCATCCCGCGACGCTCGCGCCGACGCTCGCCTGGCAGCTGTGCCTGGCCTAGCGGCCTTCCCTGGCCCTGCATGCTCGCCTGCACGCGCCGGAGCCTGACGATCTGCCGACGGACTTCGGAGTCATGGGAACCGCAGACCAGAATCGCGCCGCGCCTTGCGTGAGAGGGCAACAGCGGGCGCAAGCGCCGCGGCGGCCAGCTCTGCCGCAGCGAGCAAGCACGCGCCCCGGAGGCAAGGCGACTACGCGCAGGAGGTCATTCTGAGGCGTCACCGAGGCAGTCAAGTGCACGTGTCACGTGTGCAGAAGAAGCGCCCGTCGAGATGCTGTTTCGGAAGCTTATCCGCAGCCAGAAGGACGCCACCTCGGCCAGAGCGCCGCGCGCTCCAAAGCACAAGGCTCAACCCACGGAGAAGCGGGAAATGCTCTCAAACCTTACCAAGCGTACCCTCGGAAGCGGAAACCTGCGCCGCGCAGTCATGATCCCGGAAGGCGAAGAGAGAAATGAGTGGATTGCTTCACAGACGATCGTCTTCTTCAATGAGGTAGAACTTCTCTACAGTTTGTGTGTCAGCGACGCCGAACGCTTCACCAAGCCCGGCGACGGCTTCCCGCCCAACTTCGAGTACCGCTGGGCCGAGTCCCCCGGCTCCAAGGCCCTGCGCGTGTCGTCGCCCGAGTACGTCGATTCCGCCCTGACCTGGGTCGAGGACCAGATCGACAATGAAGAGATCTTCCCCATTTTGGACAGCATGTCGTTCCCTGAACACTTCAACGACTACGCACGAGACATCTTCAGAAAGCTCTTTCGCGTCTTCGCCATCATGTACCACCACCATTTTCACGTCATGGAAGAGTAGGGTGCCGTAGCACACCTCAACACGTCCTTCAAGCACCTCATGTTCTTCCTCTTCGAGCTCGACCTCACCCCTGACGACGCCGACCTCCTCGCGCTTGAAGGTCCGGTGGCTTGCATGCGCACATGTTACCGCGAGCAAGGCGACGAAGTCGACGATCTCCCGTAGCCAGCCTCCAAGCTTATAGTCCCGAACTCGCGGTTCACGCCACGACAAGCGCCGAACCGCTGTCACGGTCGCCTGCACGTCCATTGAACTCGCCCGGGCCGACGACGCCCACCAGGCCTAAGGTTGATTTTATTCCAAAGTCAGACATTACCGCCGCGCCTTGCCCTCCTTCTAGGTCTTGCCGCGACGGCCGTCTCGCTCGAGCGTGGCCGCGCTCTCCCTCTCCGCGCCCTCCAGCTCGCCCAGCGCCTGCGCCTGCGCCTGCGCCTGCTCCTGCTCCTGCTCGTACCGCACGTGCTGCGTGCCAGCGTGCGCGCGTGCCCTCCAGACGCGCAACTCGGACGGCGGCGAGCGCGGCGGCGAGCGCGGCGGCGAGGGGGGGCGGCGCGGCTGAGCGCGGCGCGGCGCGGCGCGGCGCGGCTCCGCTCTGGTCTGCTCCGCACCGCGCACGGCGGCGGCGCGCAGGGCAGGGCGCGAGCGGTGGCGCGTGGCGCACGCGCACACGTGCTCGTGCATCTCGGCTCTCCGCAGCGCGCTATCTTGCCGGAGAGCTCATACGCGCGGGGCGCGGCGGCGGCGGCGGAGGGCGGCAAGATGTACAAGGAAATGTTTCGGAAGAAGAAGGACAAGGATGAGGACAAGGCGACGGAGCAGGCGAGCCTGCACCATCGCAAGGCGCAGAAGACGGCCAAGGGCGCCAACCTGATGCGCATCACGATGCTCACGCTGGGCCATGGCGACGTCCGACAGGCCGTGCGCCAGCCGGAGGGCGAGGACTTTGACGACTGGCTGGCCGCCAACACGGTGGAGTTCTGGAACGAGCTGGCGGAACTCTACGGCATGGTCGCCGAGAGCGCGACGGAGCGCTTCACCAAGGTCGGCGAAGGCTTCCCGCCCGGCTTCGAGTACCGCTGGGCCGACAGCAGCGCCGACAAGGCTGTGCGCGTCTCCGCGCCCGAATACGTTGACTACGCGCTTACCTGGGCCGAGGACCAGATCGACAACCAGGACATCTTCCCCGTGGACGAGGACCAGCCCTTCCCGGACAACTTCGTCGAGTATGTGCGCGACATTTTCAAAAAGTTCTTCCGCATCTTCGCCATTCTCTACCACAGCCTCCTTACTGAGATCGAAAGCCTCGAGAAGGTCGCGCACCTGAACACCTGCTTCAAGCACTTCATCTTCTTCGGCCTGGAGTGCGACGTCCTCCCGCCCGAACAGGAGCTCCTGGCGCTCGAGGGTCCTGTCAAGCGCATGAAGAGCCTGTACGAGGAGGAGTCCTGATTGAGCATATGTTAAACCTCACCGCGAGCGCCCGGTGGCGAGCCAGCCGGCCAGCACACGTCATTCATGAAATTTTATCGTTTCCTTTCGCGAACGTCGCCAGGCTAGGCCGGGACAGATTGTAGCCTCGAGCTTGTCACTTGCCAGCACGGACAATCGGAGTTCTGCCCGTGATACTCGCGACGCTGGTACCATGGTACCACCGGTACGGTGAAGGAAAGCCTGAGATTGCTCTATGCACAGGCCGCCGATCTGCGGCGTCGCACCGGCCTTGGGCGCCCACCACTGGCGCGTTCTCCCCTCCCCCTTGAGCTTCCCCATTCCGGCTGCGACACCGGGATACGTGACGGGTTCTCCGTAGCCAACTTGAAGCCCGGCCGGGTCCGTGGAACCGCAAATTCCGTCGTGCAAAGCCGTGCAAAGCCAAAAGGCCGCGAAGCCGTGCAGAGGCCGCGTGCAAAGGACAATCAGCGCAGGCGGGCGGGCGGTGGCTGGGCTCTGCAGCGGCGCCGCAGAGAGCGATGCGCTCGTCCCGATCGGCCAGGGCCCCGCGCGACTTTGCGTCGCACGCAACGCTCGTCCAGAGGCCCAGGACGTTCCGGCGCGGTGCGACGCTGTCGAGCGTGTCGCAGCGGACGCTGGGCGTTGGCAACCTGCGCCGGATTGTGGAGTTGCCCTTCGAGGAGGACGAGGACGAGTTCCTCGCGGCGACTACAGCGGACTTCTTCGATGAGCTGACGATCTTCTACAGCACCGTGGACGTGGTGCACCAGGCCAAGTTCCCGCACGTCGGCGAAGGGTTCCCGCCCAACTTCGAATACCGCCGCAGGGACAAGGAGAGCGGGCGGTCCATCCGCGTATCGTCACCCGAGTACGTGGACTATGTGCTAGACTGGGTCGGGGCCACCATCGCGGACCCGGACATTTTTCCGGAGGACGTAGACCTCCCCTTCCCGGACGACTTCAAAGCGGTGCATGTGAAGCGCATCTTCAAGCGGCTCTTCCGCGTGTACGCCATCATCTACCATCACCACCACAGGCTGCTTTCGGACATGGGCTGGGGCGAGGCGCTCAACACCTTCGGCAAGCACTTTGTGTACTTTGGCCTTGAGAATGAGGTTTTGCCGGACGAGAACGAGCTCCTCGCGCTGGAAGGCCCGGTGCAGCGCTGGCGGACACGCTTTGAGGACGACGGATACGACGGCGAGGACGACGGCGAGGATCCCCATGCCTTCCACTGAGAGCTAGCTTTGTTCCAGTAGCTCGCTTGAGAAAGCCAGCTAGCTAGCTCGAGCCAGTCATGTAGGACGTAGCGCGTCTGAACTTAATTAGAACTGACAAGGACGAGAATCGCGCCGGAGAGACCACAACAAGGACGAGAACGGCAGAACACCAACAAGGACGAGAACAGCGACGTCACTGACCGGCCAGCAAAGTCGCTCGCTCCAAGCAGTCCTTGTATTCGAATTGTACAAAGCTTCTTTCTTCTCTCTCGCTCTCTCTTCCTCATCGTTCATGACGTAGGGCACGGACAAGGCCGAGGAAGACGTCATCTCGCGCTGTCAATCATGATGAAAGGCAAAGGCGGTACGCAAGGTGTGCCGGATGCGGTGAGCGAGGTCGGCAACTTCTTGAGGGTTGCCCCCACGCAACATGGGCACGTAGAATGGGTTGAGCCCCCAGCAAATGCCAAAGTTGCCAATCCACTCGTCCGTGTCGGTCATGGACGGGTCGATGACGACCGGCACCATGCGCGCAAGCTTGTGCCGTTTGCGAATGTACTCAAATTCCGCGCGGCAATTGTCGTCTTCGTGATCAACAGTGTTGACCTTGTCCATGTACTCACGCGTGACGAAGACAACGCTGACGGCAGAGCGTTCGACGCCCTGCGCCATGGAACGCATCACGTCGCCGCGCAGCTCGCGCTCGTCGAGCCAGCTCACGACGCCGTGGTGGCGCTCCAGCGCGTCCGCGATGCGCACCACGAGCTCGTGCGTGGCGTGGTCCGCGCCCCACGCATGCGAGAGGAAGACGTCGAACGGCTGCGGGTCCTCGCTCAGGGCCGAACGACTCACCTCTGCTGCCTGCTCGGCATTCGCGACCCAAACTGCAAAGGCGTCGAGCTGGAGTGGTGTCTTGGCGAGGGAAGCAAGGCCGCCATCGGACGGGGCGGACGCGAGTGTCTCAAACGACACGCACGACTGCTTCGCCGGCGTTCCATCGCAACTCACAAAGAGCCGCGGCCGCAGCCTGCCGTGCATAAAACCCGCGTCGATCTCACGCAAGCGGCCCAGGAGAACGCCAGCGTGGTCGGCGAGGCTGCCCACCACGCCACGGCTAGCCATGCGCGCTGTGATGCGCGTGCCGTCTGCCTCCAGGTACGCCTGCATGCCGCGAAGCTCGAGGCGCGCCGCGTCCGCGGCCACGGAGTCCACGCGCACGAGCCCCGGGTAGGCACCGACCAGGCTCGCCACAAGACGCTGGAAGACGCCCGCAGGCAGAAAGTCGAGGTCCACGAAGGCCAGCGCGCTGCTCGCAAAGTCTTCGCGCGCGTCCTCCCGCGTAGCCTCAGATGCTGGCGCCAGCAGACTCGGAATGAGGAGCGCGCCCTCGCGGTCGCCGTGCTCGGGGCTCCCGATCCACGGGCTCGGGCACGCCAGAAGCATGTCCTCCATAAGGTCCACGAAGTAGTCCACGTGCTCGCCGCGCCACAACCACTCCAAAAGCGCGCGGCTCGCCACGCCGCGCGACGCCCACGTCGCGAGGTCCTCCTCGAGGTTGTGCGGGAATTCCACGTCCCCAAAGAGGAGCGACCGCCTGAGCGAGTCCATGTGCGCCGGGTCGCAAATGACGCGCGACAGGTGCGTGAGCAGCCACTGCGGGCGGGTCACCACCATGCTGGCCAGACGTGGGGTGCCCGTCAAGTGCACGAGCACGCCCAGCTCATGCATAAAGCTGAGCATCTCCGGCACCTGCTCCTCACTGATGCCGCAGGTCGTCTGCGCAAGCTCGCGCACGCTATCGAGTGATATGAACGTGCGCCCGGGCCGCGCCAGCATGCGCTCCAGGCACATGGACCAGCGGAGCGGTACCTCCTGGGTCACGAAGGGCCGGTTCGCGACGGCGCGAGTGAGCTCCTCGCGGAGGCGCAGCACGCGCGCGCCAGTGGCGGCGGCTGCCTCGAGCGGCCCGCGCGTGAAGAAGCGCGACCAAAGCCCTGGTTTTTGCGACGGGCTGCGTTCACCGCGGCTCACGTTGTTGAGCGGGAAGAAATGCAGGCTCTCGGCGCGGTTGCGCAGCACGCGGAGGGTCCCAGCCGGAATGAGCACGCTGTGCTCCAAGACGTCTTGGATCTCACGGTGCTGCTCGGGATCTGGGACCTGGTCCAGGAAGCTGCCGACGAGGGCCACGTCGACCCCAGGCGCGTGCAGACGGATCGAGTTGAGCCAAAACGCGAGGGTGGCCAGGGCGTCCTCGCGCGACGCCAGCTGCGCGCGAGCGGCCTGCTTGAAGCGCTCCTTGCCAAGGACCTCGCGCATGTCAAAGACCACCACATAGACGCCATACTGCGTCAAAAACAGGTGGTGTAGCGCGTAGAACACCTCCTGGCCGCCGTAGTCCCAGATGGTGAAACTCACGTCCTTCTCCACGCCGCGAGCCTGCTGCTCTTGGATGCGCTGGCGCAGTGTCGCGCTGTACGCCTTGGCCACCTCCTTCTCCTCGACTTTGAGGCGCGGCTGCGTCTCCTGCGCCTCCTGCGCCTCCTGCGCCTCCTGTGTCCGGACCAACCCCTGCTGGTCATGGTTGCTGGCGGCCCGCATGGATCGCCGCGAGATGCGCAGGATGCGCGAGGCATTCTCGCCCAAGCTCGATCTGCGCATGGACCGCTTCGTGAGCAGCTCGCCCAGGTCGGCGGTGTCGGCACGGGGCTGCTCGGTCCAGTCCTGCGTGCGCATGAGCTTGAGGTCAACACCGATGGTGGACTCATGCCGCAGCACCACGGGCTGGTCCAGGAGCGTCCTAATCGTCGAGGACTTGCCTGCACCGCTCGGTCCAACCACCATGAGCTTGGCGCGGCCCCAGCGCACCGTCTGGTTTGCCTCCAGAGACCTCATGGCGCCCTGCGCGAAGGTCGACACTTGCTCACGTGCTGCCTTGAGCCGGTCTCCGATGCGAGCTACCACATCCTGCGGGAGCTCGTGCTCGGGGATGCCGAGCTTCTGCAGGCTAGCGTTGCGCTCGAGCGCGTCGGCCAGCGCCTGCGCGCCCCTGGCGCTGATGTCGTTCAGGGAGAGCATCAGGGCGGTGAGCGCCGTGTTGCCCGGCAAAATGTCTGCCAGCGCCTGCGCGCCCGTGTCTCCAATTGAATTGCGCTGCAGCGACAATACGCGGAGCGTCTGGTTCTGCGCCAGCCCCGTGGCCAGCGCCCGCGCGCCGCTGTCGCCCACGTCGTTGGCATCCAGGTTCAGCGAGAGGAGGGTCGCGTTCATCATGAGCGCCTGCGCCAGCTTCTCCGCGCCGGCGTCCCCGAGCACGTTTCGGCTGAGGTCCAGCTCTGCGATCATGACGTTCGTCATGAGAGCTCCCGCAAGCATCTCTGCCCCGGCCGGCCCGATGTGGTTGTGGTCGAGCAGCAAGGTGCCGAGCACGGACGCCGAGCTTCGCCCTAGGGTCTCCGCCAGCGCCGTGGCGCCCGCGTCGCCCATTGACGTGTAGGAGAGCACAAGCAAGACCACCTGCGCGTTCGCCTCCAGGCCCCTGGCGATCGCCGCTGCCCCATCGTCGCCCAAGTCGTTGTCCTTGAGGTCGAGCAGGGCCAGGCTGCACCGGGCCCGAAGCAGTTCGGCGATCGCATGGGCGCCGCTCGCGCCAAATCCCGCGGTGGCAAGCCTTTGTGTGAGTGAAATACATGAGTCGGTCAGACGCCTGGGCGACGAGCATGCATTGAGCCCGACTCACGTACTTGAGGGTCACTAAGGAGCGGTTGATGCCCAGAGCCGCCGCCAGGGCCTGCACGCCGGCATCGCCGATCGCATTCGCACTCAAGCTGTGTGGGCGGTACGTCAGCGAGCCCTGCTGGCGATGGACACGTGCGAAGTGCGGTCGAAGACGTACATGAGCCGAGTGAGCGTGCTGTTCTGCGTCAATAGCCTCGCCACGGCTTCTGCACCGCGCGAGCTGATGTTATTGCGGTAGAGACTGCAGCCGCGCGAAGGTCAGGGGGTCATGCGCATGCTCTCGCGCGCCAAGACAGACACGTACTTGAGCGACCTGAGAGACGTGTTTCCTTCTAGGACGCTTGCGAGCGCCTCCACGCCCTCGTCGCCGATCAGGTTGTGGTCGAGGCTGTCCATTGTGTCAGTCTCCCTATCACCTCCCCGCAAGTTCAACGTGATCATCCAAAAGATGCCAGCCGTCCTGTTTTCTTCTCCACGCACATGAGCTTGACGAGGGTCTCGTTCCCCTGGATGGCTTCCGCTAGTGTCTGCGCGTCGTCTGGGCCAATACCGCTCGAGTTCAGGCTGCGTCTCTATCATCAGTCACGCTCGCTCTTGTCCTCGCCAGCCAGCTGACAAGAAGAATACCTCAGGTAGTACCACCCGGACCTGGTCTCGCGGTCGTCTCGCGGGCGCCGACGGCCTGGGACCTACCTCAGCACGGTCTCGCCGCGCGCCAGGTCTGCGGCAGCGAGCGCGACGCGGTCCGCCATGGCCTCTCCCTCGCGCGCGCCGCGAGAGCGCAGCAGAGTTCGGGTTCTGCCTCAGACCGCGCTGTACGTGCTCGCCCTGGCTTGGTCGGTATGGAGGACCGTGACGACGGCCCGGGGCCGGGAACCGCAGGAAGAGAACGAAAACGCAGGAGAACGCCGCCACCGCACGCCGCCGTCACCACCACCAGTGACGAGACCCACTCACTGTCAAGGCGGCCTGATTCGCGCAGGCACCATCAAGCAAGGCGCAGCACTGCACATGTCGCTCGCGATGGTTCGTTTCGCCGTCGTGAACACGATCGTGGCGAGGGCCGGCGAGGGCCTCCAAGAGAACTTGAACGCCTCGCCCCACGATACGTTCTTCGCAAAAGCTAGGACAAGGCAAGGGGAACGCAATTTGCCATTCCTCGTGATGAGAGACCTCACTCCGGGAGAGAGCGTTGCACGGGCCGAAGTCGGAAAGTAAAGTCATCTGTCTTGACGGCACGGGGATCAGAATCGTGCCGCCGCATCGCTCGGCTGGAGGCGTACAAAGGGGAGACCGGCCAGGTCAACGTAGTCCCAGAAACGCGCAACGTGCTTGGACTCGAGGACGAGCGCCATGGCCGTGTCGCCGTTGGGCGCACGCGGAAGGAGGATGTTGATGCCAAGCATCTTGAAGGGCGGGGGCACGCAAAAGGCGGAGGCCGTGCGCAGGTCGCTGGAGCCCATGGAGAGGCCGAGCCAGTCGTAGCCAGTCCAGGTGTTGGAAAAATTCTGGCGGCCGGCGGCGCAGTCGCCGATGATGTAAAAGACGTTGGTTTCGGAGCGCATGCCGAGCACACGTGCGTGCTCGAGCCAGTTCTTGCGGCGCACGAGGTTTTCGCCATCCTGCGCAAGCTCAGCGCGCACTGCAGAGTGCAGACTGTGCGCCGAGGAAGCGATCGAGGTCGGGTCGATCTCGACCTCGAGCGGAACGTCGAAGACGGCGTTGCCAAAGTAGTCGTCCGGGTAGCGCGCGACGCGGTTGCGTGTGTTGAAGGACTGCACGACGGGGCGCGTGTCCTTGGCGCCGTCCGGCCCAACGTCCGCGCCGCGCATGGCACAGAGCGCGGCCGCCATGGCGAGCTCGTAGGATGAAACCCACTCCCCCGCGGGTAGCTCGGCCTGCACGGTGCGCTTGAGCTCGCCGAGGCCATCGGCACGAATGAGCACCTCAACCACCTCCGTTGCGGCAGCGGCCCAGGCAATATTCTTGGCGAGGCTTGCGTAGAAGCCCGCCGTGGCCAGCGGCGGCTCCCCGCCGATCTCGTTGCGCCACTGCTGCAGGAGCGCCTCTCGGTTCGCCGGCGTCTCGCCCTGAGGCCGCGATACGCGCGGGGGCAGGCTGCGCGCCTCAAGGGCGGCCGGCGTCTCGCGCATCGCGCAGGCCTGTGACCATTGTTGCATGACTGCCACGAAGGTCTGCGCGTCGCCCAGGCTGTGGTTGATGCGCACACTCACGAACGAGACGCCCTCGGTCTCGAAGCGCACGAGGCGCGTGAGCAGAAGCGCGTCCTCGGGGCCTGGCGCCCCCTGCTTAGGCGGCAGAAAGAGCCCCGCCCGCTCCCAGTCCGCGGCGGCCGAGTTCGCGTCCGGCAACCGCCGGGCGCCGCCCGCGTCGCCGCGCGCCACCTCAAAGTCCACGCCGTTCACGTCTCGTTCGAGCCTCAGCAGCCAGCGCACGTTGTCGCTCGTGGTATCGAGGCGTGCAGCGACGGCGGGGAGAAGCACGAGCAGCCTCTCGAGGCCCTCCTGCATCACGTCGGCATCCAGCAGGCCCTCGAAGCGGTACGCGAAGCGGATCCACGTCGACGCCGTCATCTCGTCCACCTCGCTCAGCTCCCAGCTCGCCTGCTGCGGCATCTTGGCGCATTGCACTCGCCTCGAGCGCTCCACCTCCACACGCACGCCGTCCATGTTGCCCTCCTTCTGCGTCTTGCCTCGCCGCACGCGCTCGTACGCACCGACCGCGACGGCGACGGCGGCGCCCAGCGCTGCCGCCGTGACCCAGAAGGCGCTCCTCTCACCGCCGGTCATGAGCGGCTCCGGCTTCGGCTCGACCTCGACCTCGACCTCGACCTCGACCTCGGGCTCGAGTGCTGCCCGACGCTCTGCTTGCCTGCCGTCGCCTCGGCGCGCGAGGTCAACTCGTCGATGGCGAGGAAGTAGCTTTGCGCCGGCGGCGCGGTCCCGTATCGTTCTGGTCCCAAGACGCCAGACCCGCAAGTTGAACTCGAATCCCACCCACTCCGATCCACGCGCGCCTCGCGCTCGCGGCCAGGGCAGGGCAGGAGTTGCGTCGGCGCCCTCGCCAGTCACGCTCGCGCGCGCTCGTCCGCTCCTTCGACGCGCAGCGCTTCCCTTCCTAGGAGCAGGAGCAGGAGCAGGAGCAGGACGTGGCCACGGCGACGGGCGGCATGACGCACGAGGTGCCGCTCGTGCGCAGCGCGCAGGCCCGCGGCCAACGATGGGAGCTGAGCGAGGTGGACGAGATGACGTCCGTGACGTGGCTGCGGTTCGCGTTCAGGTTCGACTGCGACCTGCAGCCCGAGGTGCTGCGCGGCGGCCTGGAGCGCCTCGTGGCGATCCTTCCGGTGCTGGCCAGCAGGCTTGACGCGCCGCCGGAGGCACGCAAATTCGCGCTGGTGTGCGCGGAGGGCAACAATGGCGTGCGCTGGGAGGAAGTCTCGGGCAGGACCAACAACGCGGCGACGCTGCCGGACGCGGCGGCTTCGAACACGGTGTGGCGTGACGCGGGCCTCTTCTTCGAGGACCCGGGCGCCCCCCCGGGCCCCAACGACCCTCTGCTGGCGGCACGCCTGACGCGCTACGAGACGCACGGCGTCTCGTACGTGAGCCTGCTCATCAACCACTGCATCGGCGACGGCCAGACGTTGTCGGAGATCATGCAGCTGTGGTCGGACGCATGCTCCTCGCAGGAGTCGCCGGCGCAGCTTGCGCCGCTAGACTTGCCGCCGCGCGTCACGGACCCAGTAGGCCCAAAGCCCGCCTCGCGTGCCGACCTGCTGCAGCGCTGGCGTGAGCAAATTGGCGGCGAGCCACCTCTCATCACGCGCTGGTACTGGTGGCGCCTCATTGCCAACGTCATGTGGTCGTCCTACATGTACGAGGCTGTCGAGGTGCACATTGACGCGGCGGGCCTGGCTGCACTGCGTCGCGCCGCGCTGGCCGAGTTGCCCCAGGGCGAATGGCTGTCCTCGTACGAGGTGGCCATGGGCGCGATCCTCAGCGCGCAGTGCGCCGCCACACTGGGCCCCAAGGCCAAGGACCGCCGCCCTGTCGTGCAGTCTATGAATACGCGCGGCCGCCTCGAACGCTACCCGCGCGACTACTTTGGCAACGCGGTCTTCGACGTGCCGCTTAAGATTGAGGCGGACGCGGCATCGGTCGCGGCCACCGCGCATAGCCTCCACAACGCCATCCGCGCCGAGCTCGCGCAGGACGGCGAGAACCTGGCGTGCCGGAAGAACTGGCTCGAGCACGCACGCGCGCTCGGCATGCGCTCCGAAATTAGCACCTTTCACATCGTGGGCGACTGCGCCGCGGGCCGCCAGACCTTTATCAACATGGTCACCGGCTACGAGTGGCTCCGCGTGTCCATGGGTTGCAGCGAGTGTGTTGGGGCGTCGGCCATTGCCGGGCCGCCCATGGACCCGGTGCGCGGCCTCAACATTCTGCTGCCGCGCGCTGCAGATGGTAGCATGGCCACCACGCTGGTGCTCCCCAAGCGTAGCGTGAAGCGCTTCTGGGACAACGTCCGTGCTCGCGGTCTTCCCTTTTCGCCACCTCGGCAAGGCATCACGAGCAAGCTGTAAATCTGCGTACCAGCCAAAACTGGAGGATGGCGGGGGCGCAGTCGTGTGCGCGCAATCGATGACGCACTGCAGCGCTCCATAAGGTGTCCGTCATCTCGCGAAATTTGGTTGTGCCTCGTTGCGAATTAGAGAGATGCAGCACGATCCAAGTAGAGACAGAGCGAAACAAGCGTGGAATGTTGGAGTTTTTTTTTTTGGCTATACTTTCACTCGACCTCGGAAGCGAGGGCAGCCGCGCCATCGGCCCCGCCGGCGGCAGCCTTATCCTCGACCTCCTCCTCGTCACCATCGTCGTCGTCGTCGTCCACAACCTCGTCCGGACCCGGGTTCCACAGGCCCGAGTCGACACAGCGCTGCATATGGTACTGCGCCTCTTCGGCCGAGAGCGCCTGGAGCGCAGCGCGCAGCGCGTCAGTGTCTTGCGAGATAAAAGCCTCCTGCATGGGACGCGGGAGCGTGCCGAGCACCTCGTTCGGGTCAAGGCCGCCCGGACCAACAGGCGCGAGCTCGTACTGCTCGTCATCGATCTCGACGACGTCGTCGCGGTTGTGATAGGCGAGCGGGGACGCCTCGCCCTTGCTGCGCTTCTCCTTGGCGCGGTTGCGGATGCGCTCCACAAAGGCCACGAGGTCGTCCTCGAAGCCGTCCACGCGCTGCGTCGAGTTCTTGCCGGCCTTGAGGAAGAAGGCGCGAACAAAGTCGCGCGGGTCGCGATGCTTGCCCTCGGCGAGCGCCAGCACGAACTGAATGATCATGTGCTGGCGCGCAATCGCCAGCTCCTCCTCGGCGTACGCCTTCTGCAGCTTAGCACTCAGGCCGCCGCGGTCCTCCTCCTCGCCCTGGTGCCGCATGCAGAGGTCAAGCGTGAGCAGCAGCAGGTAGCCCTCGGCGTGCTTGTGCAGAATCTCCGGATTGGCAAGCAGAAACTGCTCCGAAGCCTCATCGGAGCGTAGCGCCGCGAATTTGTCGACCTTGGGCCGGTGCAGCTTAATGTATGCGTCGTACTCGAGGCCCTCATCGGGCGGCGCCTCGGGCAGCATCACGGCGGTCGAAGTCGACGAGCTCGTGGACGGCGCCGCGGCGCCGCCGCTAGGCGCCGGCGTTGGCGGCAGTCCGGTGTTGAGCGGCGTCAGAGCGGCCGACGACGCCACCGTCGTCTTGTCGTCCTTGACGTCGCAGAGGTCGTCTGCCGTGAGCTTGCGCGTCGCCAGAAAGTGGTCCAGCTTGGCCTGGTACTTGTCGAGCGAGTCTTTGGCGTCGTCACGGTCGATCATGAGCTGACCCAGGTCCGCATCGCCGCCGGCCGCCTCGATCTTGGCCTCCAGGTCGGCGTGTTTCTTCTGGTATTTGGCAATCTTGGCGCGGAAGGCCTCGATCTTCTCGTCCTCCTTCTGGCGCCGGTCCGCGCGCTTCTGCGCCATGAGCCGCTTCCAGCTCTCCTTGTCGATGTTCGGGTGGCAGTCGTCCGCGTCGTCGTCGCTCAAGTCGAGCCTGTCCCACTTGGAGTAGTCGAAGTCGATCTTGCGCGCCTTGTCCAGCGCCGCCTTGTCGCCCACCAGCCCTTCACCCTGCGGGACCGGCGTCGGCACGCTGGCCGCGCGCGAGCTCGCCGAGGCCGCGGGCGCCGCTGCCGGCGCGGCCGCCGGCGCGGCCACGGGCGCCACCAGCTTGGTGGGCGCCGCGCCCGGCTTGACGCGCACGTGCTCGCCGTGCTCCAGCACGCGCGCCACCACGTCAGCGTCCGCCAGCGCCTGGCCCTTGGTGTTCAGCAGGTGCACCTCGCCCACCTTGAGCCGCTCCTCGCCCGCCTTCTTATTGTACTGCTCCACGAAGGTCTCCTTGAGCTGCAGCGTCGGGCCCTCCTTCCACTTGCGCGGCAGCGTCAGCTTAATCACCGCGTGGTCGGCCTCGCCGCCCTCCTCCCACTTGAGCGTCACCTTCATCGCGGGCGCCATCCTCTCTCGCGCCGCGCCGCGTCGCCAACGTTCGCGCGCGCGCCGCCTTCGCGATCCCGCGCCGCGCCGCGATCCCGCGCCGCGATCTCGCGCCTTCGCCGCAGCCTGAGCCGCAGCCTTTGCCTTCGCCCGACCCGCAGCCTTCGCCCGGCCCGCCTCCGCCGCCCTCCGCGCCGCCGCCGCCCGCCGCCGCGCCGCGCGCCGGCCTTCGCTCTCGATTCCCGTTCTGCTTCTTTCTAGGTACTGGTAGGCTAGCTGGCCTCCAGCCTGCGCCGGCCTGGGCCTGATGATCGAGAGCCTGATGTCAATAATGACAGAGAGCAGCGCTCGAGTCAGATGAGTCCGGCTCGGAGGTGACTGTGAGACCTAGCTTGATCTCAGCTCAGTCAGATGAGCTCATCTAGCTGAGTTGAGATCAAGCCCGGCACCGCTCGGGCTCTCTCTAGCTAGAGCAAGCTAGGGTCTGGAGCTTGATATTGAACTACCGGTATTGACAATGAGCCAAGTCAAAGTCAGCCTCCGCTGCGGCTGCCGATGGCCAGACGCTTGCCGCAGGCCCGCCCCAGCCTGTCAGCTTGTCAGCTTGTCAGCTTGTCAGCTTGTCAGCTTGTCAGCTTGTCAGCTTGTCAGCTTGTCAGCTTGTCAGCTTGTCAGCTTGTCAGCTTGTCAGCTTGTCAGCTTGTCAGCTTGTCAGCTTGTCAGCTTGTCAGCTTGTCAGCTTGTCAGCTTGTCAGCTTGTCAGCTTGTCAGCTTGTCAGCTTGTCAGCTTGTCAGCTTGTCAGCTTGTCAGCTTGTCAGCTTGTCACCTTGTCAGCTTGTCACCTTGTCAGCTTGTCACCTTGTCACCTTGTCAGCTTGTCAGCTTGTCACCTTGCAAGGCAAGCAAGGCAAGCAAGGCAAGAGAAGGACCTGGACCGCGCGCAGGGCCTATGGACGACGTCGAGTGCACGGCTCGGCCTGAATATGGGACTCGCGGACTGGGACTCGTCGCCTTCAGTGGCCTTGTGTGCTCCAAGTTCGCCTCGTTGTCAGTCTCGGAGGTCACCTGGCGGGCGCGGCGAAGCGCCACGGTGGGTTTGAGCTTTAACTCGAGCGTGGCCAAGGCTCTAGTTTTGCTGTTTGCGGAACGGAGGCTCTTCTCAAGCGTAGCTTCTGGATTCAGGACTCTGATGAGTGGAGCAGTCCAGGCGCCGCGTTCCCAAGGGGATCGCATGTGCAAGGTGGTACCTGGTACCTTCGCGCGCCTGCAATGCTTTGCTTCGCGCTCTTGCTTCTGTGCGAGTCAGAGCCGGCCGTCGCGCGACGCTGATTCAATGCACGAACTGATGGGCCTTGCGCTCGCTCGCAATACATCAGAAATAATGAAGCTTCCCTTCTTCTACTTACCTAAAAAGAGTTGGCGCGGCGCCTGCCTCGTGCTCCGTACGCTCGCCGTCCCGCCTCGAGGACCCCTTCCGCTCAGCATGCCGGGTCGAAGCCGCCCACGAACCAAGCATGCTTGAGGATGGCCTGCATCTCAGAGCGACCAAAGCCAAGGTCATTGGGCGCGCGCCACTGCGTGGGGACCTTGTCCTCGCCGAGGACGCGGCTCATGACGCGCTTGGCGAGCGGCGCGGGCTGGGAGCTCTCCTCCTTGCTGTTGGGGTCATCCTTGTGCCAGTAGCTGTAGAGCGGCTTGCCGTCGGCTGAGAGGACGACTTGAGCGATGAAAGTGTGGTCCTTGTAGCGGCGCTCGCATTGGAAGCCGTCGGGGACAAGGTACTCATCGACGTTGCCCTTGGTGCTGGTGAGGCGGAATGGCGGACGGTCAGTAGCGCCCCAGCTCAAGACGTTCCACGTGCTCCGCTCCTGGCTTTTCCACGGCGTGGAGGGCAAGGCGTCGGATGAGATGCTCGAGCGAAGCGGCGGGCCCTCTTCACGCATTTTGGTGGATGCCGGCGGCGCGGACTTGGGTGCGACAAGGCTCTTGAGGTGCGGCACAACAGGCGTAGTGGGGTTCGCCTTGATCACCGTGCTCGCATGCCCGAGAGCTGCTGGCCGCACCGGCGTGAGCAGACCGGCTGGCACGTGCGACAAGGGCAGCGTCGTCCCCGCCATCCCGCTGGCGGCCGCCAAGGCACTCGCCCTTTGCAGAGCCATCTGCGCAAGGAGTTTGGCCTGCTCCTCGGGAGGGCTGGGGGTGGGACCGCCCTGGTTGCCGCGGGCCGCCTTGTCTTCGTCCTCCTCCTCGTCAGCATCGTCGCGCTCCTCGTCGTCCTCGTCCTCCTCGTCGGTGTCGCCGCCAGTCAACACCTTACGCAGCTTCGCCTGGATATCGGAATGTCCGAACACCATGTAGGCAATGCCGTAGGTGGAGGCCGTGCCGAGCACCTCCTTGATGAGGCGAGTCGCGCCAGAGAAAGCGCCCGACTTTTTGCAGCGCATGTGGTCAGGAAACGTGGCCATGTCGATCGCGTTGCCGTCTTCGTCTTCTCCCCCGACGAGCTCCAGCTCGTACGGCTTGTCGCTACCCAAATTGACACGAGCCTCGAAGATGTGGCCCTTGACCACGCGCTGGCCCACAAAGCCGTCCGGAACGATGTAGCCTTCGACCTCACGTAGCGCTGTGCCCCAGTTCGTCACCTTGATTGACGCGGGCCTGCCGCGCTTGACCGTGGGAGCCCACGGCGTCGGCAGCTCGCGCAGCGCCGCGCGAACTCCCGCGCTATCGACTGCGAAGGCCGTCGCAACGCCCCCCTGCGGCGACGAAGCTTGCTTGTCCACCTTGTCCGCGACGCTCGCTTGCGATGGCGCTGCCTGCGCTACCGCTGCCTTCTGCGCCTGATCCTCCTCGAGACGCGGCCGCGAGGTGGCTGGGAGGGCAACATGCGGCGCCGCTGGAGCAGGCCGCTTGAGGCCATGCGCTGGCGCTAGCGCTGGCGCGGGCTTGCGCGCTTGCTCCTGCAGCAATTGCTGCACCTCGTCTCGGCCAAAGACTAGAACACTGGACTTGTCGGTGATGCTGAGGAGCTGAAAGGGGAAGACCTTCTCTGCCCTATGGAAGCTCTTGGGCAGCACGCGGTTGCACACGTCATTGAAGTCAGCGCCCTCAGCCCTGTCATCGTTCAAGGAGCGAATCACAAAGTTCGCGGCCTGCGAGTCAGACTCCGACTGGACAGACACGTGAACGACGAAGCTCACGCCGCTAATGGTAAAGGTCGCTTCGAAGCCCTCAGTCACGAGGTAGCGGTCTTGCGACACCTTGACGGCTTTGCTAACGTCACCCAGCGAGGTCACCTGCCAGGGCCCAAGGATGCCCTCACCGGTGCCGGCCGGCAGCGCGGCCTGCGCGAGGCTCGCTTGACTCAACGCACCGACCGTATAGGTCTCCCGAAGGTACTCAAGTGCTATGGCGGCGGCGTTGTCGTCGCCGAGTCGGCCCCGTCGGAGCAGAGCGACCACGAAGATGGCCATGTCCGAGGTGGAGCCCCCCCGGGTCTCGGTTCTGGACGCCGCCGTGTCTGCCAAGAGGTCGGCATACACGCCGGCGCCCTCGCGCGAAGAGAGGCCCCAGCAGGACCCATGCCTTGCGCGCACCACGTCCTGCACGGCGCGAAAGTCTGCCAAAGTCCACGGCCCGTCGCTAGCCTCGAGGCTGTCTTTGGCGGTGTCTCGCACCGGCGGGATAGCGTCGAGCAACGGACCCGGTACCACCTTGCTCTCGCTATGGGCGCCCTCGCCAGCAGCGTGGCGCTGGTCAAAGGTCCCTTCAAGCCAGCTGCAGAGGCCAGCCCGGTCCTTCGCAGTCTCGCTAAAGACGCCGGGGCCGTCGTCGCCGGGCTTGAAGCCCGCGAGCTCGAAAGCGTACGCCTTTTGCAGATGCAGCGCGTCGACGAGCGCCTCGATGTGCGCCACAAAGAGTCGGCGCCCGTCTTGGATGGACCACCCCGCGCTCGCCTCGGCGCTTGGGAACGCGAATCTGAGCGCAAGGCTGTGGCCAGGGATGGCCTGCAGAGCATCGCGCAGCTCGCCATCTTTGGAGAGTAGCGCACGCCTCTCGGCGTTGGTCTTGTTGGCCAGACTCGCGAGTTCGCGGGACTCCGCGAGAAGGTGAAGGTTACCCAAGCCTTGCACCCGGAGCGGCGCCTCTGGGCCGGGCGCAACAATCTGCTGCAGGCCGAACGTATGGCCGCACCACTGGTCCGTGCTCGGGCTGCCGCTGTCAGCGGTTTCGGCCGTCCCGGCCGCCTCGGCGTCCGCGACGCGGAGCGCGTACAGGAGCGCTTGCTTGCGCCTCCCAGCGGATGCGCTGCTGACACGCGCAAGGAGATCCGGAAGCGCCACTAGAGCGAGCAGCTGGGCGCGCTCGGCCTTATCAAGACCGAAACAGGTGCACAGCTGCTGCAGGAGCATGCCCAGGCGGCGCTCCGGGGTGCTGTACTGCACGAGCGCCTTGACCGACGTCATAAAGCGGTGTGCGACAAACGCAAAGCGCGCTTCCGGCCAGTTTTGCTCGAGGAGTTTATACACGCAGAAGCGCTCCACGAAGCGCGTCACCGCGATGGTGCCCTGAAGCGCGACGCCCGGCGCCAGCGATGCGTCGGCGCCAATCACGAGCCACATGTAAGCCAGCACGGCGTCGAAGTGGCGCATCTGCGCCCGCATCGCCACCATGCGAGTCAGCACCGCCTTGAGCTCGGCATCGGCGAGCGCGCCGCCGCTGCCACTCAGGACATCTGGCATGCGGATCGCGGCGAGTGAGTGCACGACGGCCACGAGGTCCTTGAGCAGCTTCGCGGCGCGCGTGCGGTTGTCAGCAAAGGTCCTAAGCACGAGGTGCTCAAAGGCGCGCACAGAGGCCATGTCCAGTCCTGAGCGGTCCAGCGGGCTGCCTTCGCCCTCGACCGTGCAGACAATGTCCATGGCGTCCCTGACCAGGCCTGCGCGGACCTCACGCCCGAGGTCTTGGAGCACTGTATCCAGGCCCGTAAAAACGGGCTCCAGCTGCAGGTCGTCCTGCGCCTTGTGGGCCCGGACGAGGGACTCCACGAGGAAACGCAAGTGGTCCTCCGGCTTGAAGGGCATCGGGTCGAGGACGCTGGCCTGGCGGAAGGCGGCCAAGGCGAGCTTGCGCGTCCTCAAGGTCGTCTGCACCATGAGCACGTCATCGGTGAGCCTGCGCGAGAAGTCCACCAGTTTCTTGCAAAACTCCATGGCCATCTGCTCAATCTCGGTCGCGCGGGAGCGCATGGTGGCGACAAGCGCCGCCAGATTCTCCAGCATGCGGCGACAGCTCGGTGACGCGGCCGTCGCATGCCTCGTTTCGCCCTCGTACACATTGCGCAGCGTGACGCCGGGTGCCAGCGCCTTGTCGAGGTCGGCCGTGGTCGGGTCGCCACCGCCGCCAAAGACGCCGCGGCACAGGTTGTGCAGGACCGTGCCGCCCGCGGCCTCGGCCTCGGCGGCGCGCTTGACGCGCGAGGCGCTAGCCCAGTGCTCCGCGTCCTTATCTTCCAGCGTCGTGAGCAGCTTGCGCATCGTGACGAAGGTGGCCTTGACCTCCTCCGTGTTGAACTTGGCGCCCGCCGCTGCGAGCTGCGTCTTTCCCGCGAAGAACAAGCACACCGCGTGGCAAAGCAGAAACAGCGTCACCAGCCGCTGCTGGCCGTCCACCACCTCCGACTCCTTGAAGACGGCCGCCGTCGACCCGCGCGACACCTGGCGCAGGAGCAGCGTCCCCAGCAGCACCTTGCCCCCCTTGCGCGCCTCGAATTCGTCCCAGAGCGCTCCGAAGAGCGCCTCGGCGCGGTCCGCCTCCCACTCGTACGGCCTCGCCTCCTTGCCGACGCCCAGCAGCGCGCGCCGCCGCTCGCCGCGCCCCACGCCGCACAGCTTCTTCACGTTCGCCACGAGCGCGTCCACGTCGTTGCCAACCATGCCGGCCCGCGCCGCGCCCGAGGGCGACCTCGCCACCAGCGCCGCGCCCGCCATCGCCATGGCTCCTGGGGCCGCGCCAGGCCAGCCCAAGCCTGTCGCCGGCTCCGCAATCTACCTTGGCTTTCTGTCGCCTGGGCCGCGGCCTCGCGCGCTGCGACTCGACCTCCAGCGCCGCCGCCGCCGCGTCAACGTCGCCCTGCTCGTCGCCCTGCTCCGCGCTCCGCCTCGGGCCCTGCCCGCGGCGCGATGCGCGCGCGCCGCTCCTCCTTCGCGCAGGCCGGCCGCCGTCGCCCGCGAAGGCGCTCTGCGCCGCGCTCGCCGGCCCTCCTCGGGGCGCCTCGCGTCGGCGGGCGTCCTTGGATCGATCCCCTGATCTTGCTTTGTTCCTCGACGACATGGACTGCTACAACGGCACGTACTTCGGGAGGAGGACTCATGTACTAGGCATAGTAGGTTGTATCGAGTGAGGTCAGTCAGACTCTCCGTCACTGCGAGTGAGTCGGTCTGACTGGCAACTTACATTAGCCTGGCCTAGCCCTCTTAGGCCTAGGCCTAGGGCTACGGGTGAGAACGACGACGTCGGCGGCGCCCGTGATTGGCCGAGACGAACCGGTGCATGCGCTTGCTTGGAATGAATGGATGGATGGATGGACGGGGCGCGCGGCTTCAAGTGGATTTCGGCGAGTCTTTGCCAGTCAGCAGGGCGGGCGCTCGCAGGCCGTGTTGTAAGCGACCGAGGCACTGGAGTCAAGAGTGGCGGGCGGGCAGCTGACGTCACCGTCCGTTATTTTCGGCGCCTCCGCCACCGCAAGTCGGCGCGCGTCGGCGAGCGCGTCCCGGCTGACGAAGAACGTAAAGGCGGTGATGTTGTGTTGTTTGGACTCGGACGGGCAGCGTGTACATCATCCGTGGTGCTGCGCGCGCAGTGGCCGTCGTGTCGTACCGTGCAGCGCAGCACGTCGTCTGGCGCAGCTCTGGCGCGCAAGGATGGCGTGTTCTTGTGCTGTTGGCAGCAGAGCCCATGCGCACAAAAATTCACCGCGCGGCGGCAAAATGTGAAATCCAGATCTGCTCCACGCGATCGCACCCGGCCGGCATTCAAGGTGGCTGGCGCCTTGCTACGTGGCCCACAAGCACTGCGCTGGACAGGGCGGCACTACAAGAGCGCATCGCGCGTCGCGCACGTGTTGGTGCATAGAGCAGCACGGGCGGGAACTGATACCGCGCAACGAAGCTCCCCAAGTAGCCAGCTAGCTAGCTAGCTAGCTAGCTCTAGCTAAGCTGGACAATCGTGCTCAAGCTCGCTGGCCTCCTCCTCTCACATCGAGGCGCACTGCGCTTCGCTCACTCTTTACCTTTGCTTCGCTACCGACGCTTGGTCTTCTTGACGTGCTTCTTCTTCTTGCCATCCATGTGGTTGCGGCGCCTCTTGCCGCTCGCGGCCTGCGCACCGCTGGCCTCCTTGTATGCACACAAGACCCTCATGGCTGCTCTTGCTTGGGTCTCGACGTTCGTCGTCTCCTCAAAGTCCTTACTAAGCATCGGAAGGACGCACCGGCGGTCGACTTGAGCAAATGAGTGATACACAATGAGCACCAAAAGCTGCTGGATGCTCAGCTGCTGAAATTCCAACTCTGTGGCGATGCCCTGGAGCTTGAGTCCCCATTCAAGTGGGGACTCGGTACTCCGGGCTATCATCGTCGGCTGTAATTTCTCCATCAGCCTCTCCAAAATGCCAAAGGCTATCTGAGGCGAACGCTCCTCCATCTCCTTCTCCACCAAAGCAAAGGCCTCCACACCCGGGAGGCCATTCTTGTCGAAGACACACCTGATCATGCCTTTGTTCTTCGGGCCGAGCGCTTCGTGCAGCATTAAATAGAGCCCGCAGTCTTCACGCTTGGCATCCTCCAGCTTCCTTTCCTTGACGAGCAGCTTGATTTGATCCGGATGACATCCCTGCGATCTTGCGAACCACAGAAAAAGCGGTTTCCAAGTGATGTACTCCTCTCTGAAGTTCCCCGTGACCTTTGGCAGATCCATCTCGGACCAAGTAGTGAAGTGGCAAAAACCTATCCAAGATGTCCGAAAAAGAGGCGCCGTCCCTTCACCGCTGACGCGGCAGAGAGCTTGCGTTTGAGCGAACGCTCCTGCTCGTCGCTCTCCTGCTTCTCGCTTGCTGAGATCCTCGCTCTCCGACGATTCAGATCTGCTCGCGGTCGGCATAGCTCGCTCGGCGAGCTCGGGTAGCCTGAGGTGGACCACTGAGCACCTCTGGCTCTGAGGGTCCGCCCTGAATTCCACATCGTCCCCCCGTGTCGTCGCAAATGTCCCACCCCGGGCTGCTGTGCTCGCGTCGCCCGCGCTGTCCATGATCCAAGTAACCTACTTCGTGAGTGCACGATCAGGTGCGCGAACGAGCTCTCACAACAAGCTTCCGGCGGGTCTCATCTCGACCGTGGGTTCGACGACCTGGTCATCCTCATTGACCGGCCTCCACCCGTCCAATAGACCTTGTGCGAGCCCGCCTCGCGCAATGCGGATCTGCGGATCTGCTTGCTCGTGCATGCTGACAGTGCCTGCGGCTCGAATGATGTAGCCATCTGGGTTTCGAACGGATTTCTACCTACCTACACGCGGGTGCCTGCTCCAGGCCCTCATCCTTCATCCGTGCCCCATGCCTCAGGCTGCGCCGTACTCCACCCAGCAACCCAGCGCAGTCCAGCGCGCAGGCCAGCGCGCGCAGCTTCAAGTTTCCCTGTGATGACGCGTGATGACACGATCACATGGCCCGGGCCGGGCATCATGATGATCATGATGCAAAGGTGCACACGGTCACTGGCGACCTCGAAGAGTTCGGAACGGTGACCTCAAAAGCGAACCAGCGGCCTGGTGAGCCGCTGCGAGCCGCTGGTTCGCCAGGCTCAGAAGCAGACTTTCGCGGCGGCGCGCAGCGCGCTGCGCCGCGAGGCATGGGCACGGCGGCATCGGCGCTGCCGGCGCTACCCGCCTTGCCGGCGCCGGCCAGCACTGCGCTGACCAAAGCCCAGCTGCAGGTGCAGACGCTCGCGCTCAAGACGCAGCTGGCGGCACACAAGCTGCTGGAGCTGCCGGCAGACGCGGAGGCAGCGCCGCGCGACGAGGACGCAGAGACGCGGGAGCAGGAGCAGGAGCAGGACGATGGCCAGCAGAGGCCAAAGCGACTTCCTGTGCGCGGGCAGCGGCGACGCGAGTCCGTGCAGGCCAGCGTGAGCACCGTGAACTTCCCGAGTCAGACGCAGATGCGCAACCTGCTCTCGGACGCGCGCCCAGACGCCTACGTGGTCTCGGACTCTGGGACAGAGGCTGCCACGCTGCGCGACGCGGAGCTCGCATGGCGGCGTCGGCGCGGCGGCTCGCTCATGGCCACGGCACGCGAGCGCCATTGCAGCAACGCGGACCGCGCCAGACGCTTCACCGTGGCCTACCGGCCGCCACCACCCGGACCAAGGCGGCGCTGTTCGGTGGGCGACCCCGGCGCACCCGTTTGCCCTGCATGGAAGGCAGAGGAAGCGGCCCCGCGGCAGCCGGCCAAGGCCGCGGCGATGCACTATCCCTTCTCAGAATTTACGCGCGCCGAGCTGGCCGAGCTGCTCACAAGCGCCGCCACGCACGAGTCGTACTTCCGCGCCTTTGACGCCGCGGACGTCGATGACGACAGCCCCGAGGAGGGCGCCTCGGCGGCCGGCGAGCAAGCCGCCGGCGAGAGTCAAGCCATCACCACGCCGGAAGAGGGCGGCGCGGACGCCGAGAACGACGAGGAACAAGACGTGAGCGACGCGGAGGAGAACGAGGAGGAGGAGGAGGGCGAGCTTTACGAGGACGAGCACGGCGCAAGGTCGCTGAATGACGCGGAGGACGCGGTTGAGGCGGCACGCGACGCCGCACAGCGCGAACAGCTCGACGAGGTCCTGACGCAGGTCATCATGCTCGAGTGCGCGGCGACGCAGTACCGTGCCATTTCGGGCGCCGACTGGCGGCCGAGTCGTGAAAAGTTTACACAGCAGATTATGCGTCCGCTCTTCTTGGACATGCTCCGCACGCGCACCTACGAGCGCGTCGAGATGGACCCAGTGGAGGCCATTGCCCGGACCGAGATTGTCGATTTCCTGGACGCCTTCATGGAGATCTCTGCGGAGAAGCTCGAAGAGAACACCCAGCGCTACACGCCCTTCACCCACGCCCGGCTTTTGGCCGACTATTGCCTGCTACGCGGGTGCGCCTTTACGACAGGCTACGCAGAGCTCGAGGCTCGCGGCTGGAACCCACAAGCAGAACCGGTACCGTCAAAGGCGATAACGGGTACAGCGGCTGCAGCAGCGGCGGCGGCTAATGCGGCTGCAGAGGCGACAAAAGACCCGCAGGAGGAATCCAATCGCACGCTCGACACGCTTTGTGCGGCCATTCGCGCCGTGGACCTGACCATGGTGCGCCGCGCTGTGCCGGCCTGCACGGAGAAGCACATCATTCGAGGCGTGCTCCTCGCGGTGAGTCTAGCGCGCCCCGACAAGCGTGTGGTTGCCTACTTGCTGGGCCTCGCCCCGCACGCTGTGCAGCGCCAGGCCATGTTGCTGGCAGCCTCTCGCGATCGAGAGGACGTCCTTGCCCTGGTGTGCAGGCTGCTGCCAACCACCACGCCCGTGGCCTGGAAGCGCGAGGCCTTCGTGTTGGCCGCCAAGCGCGGAGCCCTTGCGGCGGTGCAGGCCACAGTGGGCTTTGCAGATGCGCCCACACTGCAAAAGGCGCTCTACGCGGCCGCGGCGAGTGATCAGGTCGCCGTCGTGCGGCGCCTGCTCCCACTCCTGCCCGTCGCCGCCTGGGAGTCGCTCGGCACCGTCGGGGGGGCACGCGTACGCCGCATGCACCGCGTGCTCGCGGACCAGCAGGCCTTTCGCGAAGCGCGTTTCGGCGCACAAGCCGTGCGCGAGGGCGACCTCTGCACGGACTTCTTGCACGTTGAGCTCCTACTCAGCTCGTTGCAGCTCTTGCACCGCTTCGACTTTCGCGGCAAGAAACTATGCGACCTCGAGGCCGGCGCTGGCCACGCGCTCATGGCAGCCTGCTTAGCTCGCTCCTTCCGCGCCGCCATCGGCCTGGAGCACGATGTAGGTCTGCGCCAGGTTGCAGCTGAGGCTGTCGCGCGCTTTGAGGCAGACATGGAGAACCTCTTCGTGCCAAGCTTCGAGGACGACGACGCGATCGGAGATGACGAATCGGAGGGCGCGACCGCCGCAGCGGGCGCCTCGCAGATTATCACGGAGTTCACCTTGCGTGCGCCATCCAAGCAGCTCGTGCTCTGGGCCGATGCCGACCTAGTTCTGGCCTCCGCTGCAGCCTGCGAGAACCTCGATGTGCGCACCCTGCGCGAGGGCGCCGTCCTCGCAATCTACGCGCCGCCTGCTGAACTCGAGCTCAGGTACCGCAAGCGCGCCCTCTGCAAGCTGGACCCTGTCTTTTGCGACACGGACACCACCTCGCAACGCGTCCTCTGGCAGCTCTTTGTGCGGCGCGACCGCCGCCGTTCCTCCTTGCACGTTGCCCGTCGCTCCAGATGATAGAACGTAATACCCGCGCGACTCGCACATTGTAAGCCCAATTGCAAAAAAACACTGTCTATTGACTGGCGAGCTTTGACTCGCCGACGAGCTCCCGTGACACCAAGCTCCACGTGACATCAATCTCCACACGTGACACCATCCTGCAACCTGCTCAGCTCCTTGCGCCCGTTCCGCGTCGGCGTGCCGAGCGACTTTTTATCTGCCTTGCAAGGCCACCGACGCTCCTGATGCCGCCGAGGCTCCCTCGCATCCCACCGACGCTCCCCGTCGCACCTGCAGCAAACCCATTGCCCATGTGCACCCCGACGGCGAGATTTCCTCACAAGGAGCTCAGCTCCCCGCGAAGCCCCCTCAGATCAGCCCTGCGAGCTCCGCATCCTCGACGTCCCCGTGGGCTCCGAGCCTCGCCCGTCAAGCTCGCCGCCCTCGACCATGATGCCGCGCAGGCTCCCGGTCTCCGCGCCGTCCTCCTCGTCCTCCTCGCGCCCGTCGCGCGCAAGTAGAGAATGGGCAGCGCCGCAAGGGGCCCTTTGGCGCGCGCAAGGGGGTCTTTGGCGCGCGTAAGTGGGCGCCCGCGCGCGCAAGTGCGGCAAAGCAGCGGCGGCGGCGGAGTTGGAGTCAATCGTCGATCGATCATCGACCGATCGATCAATCAATCAGCAATCGCTCGACGCTCGAGCGGCGCGGCGGCGGCGGCGGCGGCGGCGGCGGCGGCGGGCGGCAGAGCGGCGCGTGCGGCGCCGGCATGGACGACTGGCGGCGGCGCGATGGCGGCGGCGGCGGCGGCGGCGGCGGCCGCGGCGGCAGACCTGGGCCGCGCGGCGGCGGCGCGCCGCGCGCGGCTCCTCGCGCGCCTTCCCGCGCGGCGGCGGCGGTGGCGGCGGCGGCGGCGGTGCGAGCGCGAGGAACTTTGGGCGCAACAGCCACAACAGCAACGGCGACGGCGGCGGCTGGCAGACAGCGGGCGGCGGGTCCGCCCGCTTCGCAGATCGTCAGGCGCCGCCGCCGGGCCCTGGCGGCCTCCAGCAGCAGCAGCAGCACATGCAGCACATGCAGCAGCAGGGCGGCGGCTTCGTGCCGTTTGAGCAGCGGCAATTCCCGGACCACGCGGCCGTGGAGGACGGCGCAGAGTTCCGACGATGCAAGGTGGTCGAAGTGGGCCCGGGCGGCACGCTGGTCGAAGTGCAGCCGCAGGTCTACGGCGTGGTGAGCGGCGTGGAGCTCTGGCAGGGCGCCGGCGCGCTGCAGTCGCTGGACGTGGTGCGCGTGGTGCGCACGCTGCCCTCCGGACTCTTGCAGCTGCGCTGGGAGCTCGCGCGGCAGCCGCGCGCCGATGCGCCGCTCATTATCCTGGACCTGAACGGCGTGCTGGTGGACCGACCGAGCTTCAAGGACCGGCGCGGGCGCGGCGGCGGGCGCGGCGGCGGCAGCAACAGCAGCTTCGTGCGGCGGCCGCACTGCGACGAGTTCATCCATTTTTGTATGGAGCGCTTCCACGTGGGCGTGTGGTCCTGCGGCAAGCGCGAGCGTATGGAGATGGAGCTCTTCGCGCCGTACGACGACGACCGCGTGCTCTTTCAGTGGGACCAGGAGGACTCCACGAACGAGTGGCCACGCACCTCGGTCGTGTCGCAGCAGAAGCCGCTCTTCCTCAAGGACGTGAACAAGGTCTGGGAGACCTTTGGCGACCGCTTCGACGCGGGCAACACGCTGCTGCTGGACAATCACGCAGAAAAGTTCGAGCGCAACCCGGTGGCCACCTGCGTGCTGCTGCCAGACGCCGACGTGACCGCGGACGGAGGCGGCGGCGCCCTGAACCCCGCCGGTGACCTCTGTCGCGCTCTCGATGCGTATGCGGCGCAGGCGCAGCGCGGCGCGCAGGAGCGGCCCTCGTCTCTGGACACGATTCAGTCCGCGTACCTGCGCGACCGCCTGGCCACCATCTTCACGTCGAGTGAGATCATGCAGCGCAACTGCCCGGACAGAGACGTGGCGTTCTACATGAAGCATCGCGACATCCCCGGCCCGCGCGCCGAGCCGTTCCGCCTGAGCAAGCTCATGGCGCTCGGCCGCGAGCACCGCGCTTGGGTCGTCTGCGAGAAGTCTGACGGTGTACGCCACATGCTGCTGGGCTTTCCAGGTCCGGGCCGCGAGTGCTTCTTGGTGGAGCGGTCTTGGGCCTTTCGCTACGTCGGCACCCTGGGTCCTGCCGACAGCGCGGAGGCGCAGCAGCCCGACCAAGGCCAGCAGGAGTGGCTCCTGCTGGACGGTGAAGTCGTCGCGGACCGCGGCTACCTTGTCTTCGACGCGATCCGCGTGGGTACGCGGGACGTGGGCGCGCTGCCGGACCTGCGCGCGCGCATGGACGCGTGGCGCGAATACCGCGGCAGCGTGGACCAGCTGGGTGGGCTCCGGTTGGTCGACAAGGCGTTCTTGGACCTTGAGCGCGTCAGCGAGCTGCGCGAGGCGGCGCGCGAGTACGAGTACGAGGGAATTGGCCGTGTGGCGTGCGACGGCTTGGTCTTCACGCCGGCGCTCAAGACCTACTATGAGTACACGGTGGTCAAGTACAAGCCGGTGGAGCAACTGACGGTGGACTTTCGCGTCATGGCGCGCGACCTCTCCCACGGCGGCGCCGGCGGCGCCGGCCGGCGCATGCCCATCTTCCTCTCGGAGCACGTGAACGTGAACGGGCGCTCCGGCATGACGGACGTGGAGCTGGGCGAGGCCGAGGTGGCGGAGGAGATTCGGCAGACAGCCGCGGGCGCCGCGAGCAAGCGTAACGCGCGCGGGCCGTCGTCCAGCATTTTGGAGTGCGTCTTTGACGCGTCACTCGGCTGCTGGCGCGCACTGCGCGTGCGCGTGGACAAGTCGCGGCCCAACTCGCTCAGGACGGGCTGGAGCGTGCTAGAGTCGGTGGCCGAGGCCGTCTCGGTGGATGCGCTCGCAGCGCGCGTTGAGGCGCTCGTGGCGGAATTCCCCGAGGGCCTGCCCGCGGAGCCTGCCGGCGGCGCCGGCGCTGGCGGCTCGCGCGCGGTCGCTGCGCACTACAATGAGCGCCAGGCGGAGCGCAACGCCAAGGGCAAGGGCGAGCTGGATGCCGGGATCGAGAACCTGCGCAAGCTGAACAACTGGTCCAAGGCCGTGCTCGTGCACGAGTGCTGTCTGGGCAAGCTTGCCGGCGACGGCGCGCGGCGCACAAGCGCACAGGATCTGCCGCGCATCCCGGCCGAGCTGCTGCCGCCGCGGCGCGGGGGCGGCGGGCCGTCCATGTCCTTCAAGGCCATGCGCGAGGCGGATCGCGCACAGGAGAAGCGCGAGGCGCCCATGCGCGTCCTGGACCTCGCGTGCGGGCGCGGCGGCGACCTCAACAAGTGGCGCGCCAGCGCCGCGCATATCGACGCCTTTGTCGGCGTCGACATTGCGAGTGTGGCGCTCGAGGAGGCGCGCTCGCGCGCCCAGGACGACACGCGCTACACCTTCGTGGAGGCCGACATGTCGGATTTGGCCCTTCTCGAGCACGAGGCCGTGCGCGGCTCGCGCTTCGACGTGGTCAGCGTCCAGTTCGCATTCCACTACCTGTGCAGCGACGAAGACCGGTGCCGCCGTTTCTTCCGCATCGTGGACGCCACGCTGCAGGACACCGGCGCGGCGCCGGACGGCTTCGAGCCCGTGCTCATCATGTCCACCACGGATGCTGACGTTCTGCACGCGCGTCGGCCTGCTTTTCGCAACCCGGTTTGCGCGGTCTCCTTTGCGCAGGAGCTGCCGGCCCAGGCGGACGACCTTGCCTTTGGCAGCGCCTACAGCTTCTCGCTTGGCGACGCCGTGCAGGACTGTGAGGAGTTTGTCGTGCCCGAGGCGCGTGTGTGCGCCATCGCCGCGGAGCATGGCCTGCAATTGACCATGTCGCAGAACCTATCTGCCTTCATTGCCGACAAGAGCAAAGACTACGAGGCCATGCTCCACTCCATGGCCGTCATCGGCCGCAAGACCAACGGCCGCGCGCCGCTTTCGCAGGCCGAGTGGGAGGCTATCCAGCTGTACAAGGTCATGGTATTCAAGCGCGCTGCCCCCGCCGCCGCCAAGTAGGCCTAGGCCTAGGTCAACGCGTAGCGCGAGAGTGAGCGGCTCTGGGAGAGCGGCAGAGAAGAGCAAGTAGCTAAAGCCACTACAATCCTCTGCAAACACGACAGCCTGACCAGGCCAGACCTTGTCTGATGAGAGATCCTCCTCGCGCTAACAACCTTGCCGTAGCAGCATGCAGCAGCATGCAGCAGAGCGCGCAGCGCAGCGCAGCACAGCCCAGCACAGCCCAGCACAGCGCAGAGAGCGAGCGGCAACTTGCGTGGGGAGCGCTGCAGGTGCGATCCATCCCCTCATTCGTTCTTGCAGAAAAAGTAGCTCGTGGACTTGACAGTGACCATGAGCTCCGCCTCGTCGAGGCGCGCCTCGGCGCCGAGGTCGGCGTCGGCGAGCGCGCGAACAGACCCGCAAGGCAGCGAGCGCTGCGCGGCGCGCGAGCAGGGCGAGACGCGGGGGCATGGGGCGGCGCGGGCTGGAGGACGTGGCGGCGGCCGTGGCGCCGTTCGCAGGGCTGGACGGCGTGGCGGCGCTGCGGGCGGCGTCCAAGGGGCTGCGGCACGCGCTCTCGGCAGAGCCCGCCGAGGTCTGGCTGACCGCGGCGCAAGAGGAGCGCGCGCGCGCGAGATGCTGGGCGGCGCGCGGCGGCGAGGCATGGCAGACCCGCGTGGGGCTCGGTGCGAACCTGGGCCTGCGCGGACGCGTGGTGAGCGGGCTCGAGTACGTGGCCGTGGAGCAGCAGCACGCGGATGGGTCCGTGTCGAGCATCCCGCGCAGCGTGGGCCGTCTCTCGCTGGCGCGCATGCCGGAGTGGGCGGAGGACGCGCCTGAACCGCGCGTGGAGCAGCTCGAGCTGCGATTCGCGCAGCTGGCGCCGCCCCCTGCGCTGCGGGCGCTCTTGGCGCGCTTCCCGGGGCTCACTGACCTGCGCCTCGACCACGCGCGCCTCTCGCAGTGGCGCCGACTCTGCGAGGACCATGCCGCACTGCTGGCACGCCTCCGCGCCCTGCGGCTCACGAACCTGCGTGTGGACCTGGACACGGCAGACCTTGGCTGGACGCAGCCGGCGCCGGCGCTTTCACGCGTCGTCGTGGCCTGTCGCAGCGGCGACCGCTTGCGCAAGCTGAGCGGCCTGCACCACCTACCCGCGCTGCGCACCTTGGAGGTGTCGGGCTGCACGCGGGCGGCGCTGGACGGCCTGCGCGAGGTGGCTTTCCCCCTGGAAAATCTGCGCCTGGCGCTCGCCGACGAGTGGGCCGAGGGCGCGGCCGCGCTCGCCTTGCTGCGGCGCCTGCGGCGCCTGCAGCTGGCTGGAAGCGCGTCGGCCGTGGACCTGCGCTTCCTTGGCGAGCTGCCGCACCTGGAGGCCGTCACGCTGACGCAGCTCAAAGTGTCCAGTTTCGGCGCCGTGGCCGTCACCGCGGCGCCCGAGTCGCTGCGCACGCTCACGGTGGACCAGTGTGAGCTGGTGACGCCGTCTGCGCTGCGGTCCTTTGCAGCCTTTCTGCGCGGCTGCACGGCGCTGCAGCGGCTCGTCCTCGACTTTTGGGCTGTCGAGGGCCACCCGCGGGAGCTGCTGTCGAAGCAGACATGGCCAGCGGGCTTGCGCGAGCTGCGCGTCAGCTTCCGCAGACTCAAGCCGCCGCCGCGTGCCGTGTCTTTGGACAAGGACGGGCCGGGGGCTGGGGGCAATGTCAAGGCGCCGGAGCAACAGCTGCGGCAGAAGATTAGCAAAGAGCACGTTCTCCTCGACCTGCGCTCCGTGAGCAGGCTCGAGTCTGTGCATATTAGCGTGCCAGTGGGTGCCTGGAGCATCGACACGCTGCCAGCCGGCATGGGCACGGGCGCCTGTCTCCGGCTTGGCATGGAGGGCGTGCGCTGGACGCACAATTCGCTGAGCGACATGTCACGGAGCTTCGTGCACCTGCGTGAGCTGGCCATTGCGGTCGGGGAACCGTTCTCCGCGGGACTACTGGCGCGTATGCCGGCGCTGCGGCGGCTGTCACTCGCCTTTCAGCCGGCCTACTGCGCGC
Source organism: Thraustochytrium sp. TN22 (assembly GCA_013306675.1). Lineage (NCBI taxonomy): Eukaryota > Bigyra > Thraustochytrida > Thraustochytriidae > Thraustochytrium > Thraustochytrium sp. TN22. Next base: position 154,998 of record JABLUY010000026.1, on the reverse strand, counting down.
ACGACGAGCCGGACCGCCAGGACGCCTGCATGGAGGATTTCCCCATGCTGCGCGAGCTGGCGGACTTGGAGCTGATGCAGTACCGCGGGCGCAGCCTTGCGGTGCTTGAGGCGCTGGCGCCCGCCGGGGCTCTCCGCTCGCTGGCCATCCGGCAGGCTGAGCACCTGGAGCGCCCGCCGCGGCTCGCCAATTTCCGTGGGCTGCGCAGCCTCGTGCTCGTGGAATGCAAGGCGGTGTCAAATCTGGACTGGACACGCCACGCCGGCGGCTGCGGGCTTCGCTCGCTCGTGCTCACAGGCTGCAGCGCGCTGGCTTCCATCAGCTCGCCGTGCTTCCGCACGCTGCGCTCACTGTCGATCACGGGCTGCCTACAGCTGAGCGACCTGCGACCTGTGGGGCGCGCACGCCGTTGCCGCACACTGGACCTGTCGGCGAACCGCAGTTTGACGGTCGTGCCGGCCTTCTCGCAAGGTTGTGAGCTGCGGCGTCTCTCCATCCGCAGCGTCGTGCACTTGTCAGACCTGAGCGGCCTGGCGGCCTGCGCGCGCTCGCTGCTGGTGCTGGACCTTAAGCGCTGCGTACAGCTGCGCAATGCCGAGGCGCTGCGCCCCTGTACACGCCTGCGCGAGGTGTACATGAACGACTGCGTCAGCTTGATGGACGTGCGCGCTTTGGGTGACTGCGCCAACCTCGAGATTGTGGATCTCTCCTGGTGTTCGCGCCTCGTCACGCTCTTCTCCATGCGCCGCCATATGAGCATGCGCAAGCTATTCGTGCGCGGCGCGGAGCGCTTGCCACGCCAGGAGCTCGCGAAAATCCGCTGGCTCCCAGTCGCGCTCGAGGAGCTGCGCATCGATGGCACTCCCACCGGGACACTCGCGCTGGACCATGCCTCGCTATCCTTTGCGGTTGTTGCCTAACTTTTGACTTACGGATTTGACTGGTACTGACTACAAGTAAGGTATGAACGAACAAACAAAGGATGATGGAAGGTGGCGACAGCCCGCCGCGGCGCTCCAAGCACCACGGCGGCTCTTGAACGTTGTCGTTTGCGTCACGGTTTCGTCTGGAGCGCCGGGCTAGCTCTAGAGAGCTCACAGGCAGCTCCGAAAGAGCTTGCAGCGCCCCGTTTCGGAAAACCAAAAGGTCATCTCTCCATCGTGGATGATGCCGCGCAACTAGGCGTCTTCCCTCATCATGGTGTCGAGGAGGACCTGGCGCTCGGCAGAAGGGAGGTTCTTGTAGTTTGCGATGCGCTCCTTGAGTCGGCCCAGAGCCTCGCTAATGCCCGAAGGGCGGGCCTCCTTCTGCAGCTCCACGACGACGTAGAGCGACGCGATATTCCACTCGGTCTCCGATATGGTGCCACGATGGTTGAGCACGTTCATGCTGCGGTAGAGCGCGTCGGGGCGGTTGCCGTCGTGGTTGATGTGGCGCGAGGCGCAGTTGGGAAGGCGCTCGTAGCGCACGAGGTTGAAGTTGTGCGCCGTGGCCACCTTGACGAGCAGCGCTTGGGGGACGAGCCACTCCGGCGCGTCGACGGCCTGCTCGGACTCGGTGTCGCCGTCCAAGAGCGTAAAGGTGTAGCGAATACCCATCATAGGGTCGTCCACGTCGCCTCCGTCGCCGGCGCCGTCGGCGTCGGGGCCGTCGGCGTCGGCAGCGGGGTCGTTGGCGTGGAACTGGCTGAGGAAGCCCGGATCGAATTTGACGCGACAAATATCGACACCGTTGTCGCTGATGTTGAAGCCGGCGGCGCCGGGCCCCTCCTGCATGAGCTTGCGCACCATTTCGTCGGCGTAGACCGTGGTGGCAATGAAGACGCTACCCGTGCGCATGTGGCGACCGAGCATGCCGAAGAAGTGATGTGCGCGCTCCCAGTTTTGAAACATGTAATGCAAGGAGAATTGCATGGAGACGAGGTCGAAGGTCTGGTCGAGCGGGATGGTTTTGCTCGGGGGCTGCTTGGTCCAAGTCTGTGCCTGGTCGTCCCATTGGTCGAGCAGCTTGAAGTCCTCCTCGCTGTCCGGGATGGCAGAGAAGTGGTGCTGCCCGAGGTCGGCCTCAATGAAGCGCACGCGAAAGGTGGGGCGCTGCTTGGGCGACATGCCGTCGAGGCGCGCGACGGCGTCCTCGAGTGACTTGCGCGCGATGTCCACCCCAATGTACTGGTCAATGCGCACCTTGAGCTGCTTGGCGGCGGTCATGATCTTGCGCATGTCGGCACCCTTGCCACACGCGAGATCGAGAATGTGCACGCCGGAGCCCGGCTCGCGCATGGTGGCCTCTAGCGAGCGTGCGAGCGCTTCCTTGATCACGACGTTTTTCACGAAGTTGTTCAGGCAGCGCATGTGGTAGATGAGGCTGTCGTAGCGCTTGGCCTCGGAGGACCGGTTGAGCTTGTTGTAGAAGCCGGCCGCGTCCTTCTGGTCGGCGAGCTCGGGAGCGTCCAGCTGCATTGCGTCCTTGTAGGCCGAAGCGGCGCCCTGCGCGGACTCGTCAGCCTGCACGAGGTCCTGCTTGAAGCGCTGCACGCGGCGTTTGTCCTTGTCCATTTGCTCCCGCCAGGTGGGCGGGGCGGCATCCAGGCTGATGGGCGGCAGCGCCACGCCATAAATTCGGCTCGCGATATCCATTAAGAAGGCGTCGGCGAGTGCGACGGCATTGAGGTCGAGCGCCAGCTCGGCGAGAGAGCGTTCGCGGCAGCCCGTCGAAGAGAGCGTGCGCTCCACCTCGACCTCGAAAATTGGCGGCTCTGTATAGAGCGAGCCAAGGTTGGCAGACTGCTGCGACTCGGTCATGTCTAGGTGCTGATTCTTGCGCAGCTCGAAGGACCAGCGCTTCTTGCGGCGAAAGACCTTGATGGGCAGATCCGGCCCCTGGTCGTCGTCTGCGCCAGGTTCCTCGGCCGCGCCCTTGGCGAACTTGCCGTGCCCGCACAGCACGTCGCTCAGCGGCACGCGGATCACGTACTGGCACGCGTAGGTGGCGTAGGTGGCGCCATTGCCCAGGTCGATCGGCCCGGGCAAGTTGGTGACGAAGATCTTTGGGTCCAGCGTGGTCTTGTCGCGCAGCGCCACGTCCGGGCGGCCCTTGCAGCCAGGCAGGTTGCTCGGTTGAAGCAACGTCCACTTGAGCTGGCCGGCGACGCGCGCATCCAAGTGGTCCCCATTCTGCGATGCCATGCTGTAGAGCGGGTCGGAAAAGCCCATAGGACCGCGAGCCAGCTGCTCGCCGTCTGGCGGGAACACCAGCGCCACCGGGCTCGCTCCCTTGCGCAGCGTCAGCTCGATGCCGCCAAGCAGCTTGATACGCGTCGATACATTGAAGGCATCCATGATGGCACGCTTGGCTGCGCGCACGTGTGACGTGAACGACTTGGACGACTTGCCGAGGCTCTCCTCCACGGCGACGCCGATGCGCAGGTGGATACGGTCGCCATGCTGCGGCGCCTTGACAATAAAGTCTGCCGGCCGCCCTAGCTTGCGCTTTGTGATGACCTCGATCACCTCAATATTCTCCACACGCTCGTTCGCGCCGCGGTCCACGCGCACCGTCACGCGCACATCATCCTGGAACTGCACGTCCACGTGATCCGTGTGCGCGAACCCCACGCGCTTGCTGCGGTCATCCGCGCACATCCACGTGCCGCTCTTCTCCTTCTTCAAAAAGTAGTCCAGCATGCTGCGGAAGAAGTTCTTCTTCACGCCCGGTGTGAAGCCGTCCTTCTCCCGCACGCCGGTGCGCGCCTCGATCTCAATCACGCTCTCGTCCGTTGTCGCGTGCGCCAGCGCCTGCCGCTCTTCTAGGATGCGTTGCATTAGCTGCCCGCACCGCTTGTCGAAGAGGGCCACCACCTCCTCGCCAAGCGCCGACTCGCGGCTCTTTGCCACATCCACCGTCGTGGCCGCCATCCTCCTGGGCGCCAGGCCTGAACAACAGCAGCTCACAGCGCGCCTATGCTTCGCGTGGCGTGCGAAGCGCGTTAGCGCGGAGACGAGGAGAGACGCGCTCGACGCGAGCGCGAGCGCGAGCGCGGGCGCGCCGAGACGAGACGAGGAGAGATGCGCTCGACGCGAGCACGAGCGCGCCGAGACGAGACGAGAATAGACGCGCTCGAAGAAGCGGCCACGCCTCGCCCTCGCCGAGCTATCCGTCCGTCGGCTCGGCGCGACGCCCTGGCCCTCCTGCTAGCGGCGCTGCTGCTACTGCTGCAGCTGCCGCCGCCGCTGCCGCCGCCGCAAGCACCGCGAGCGCCGCCGCAAGCGCCGCCGCTGCAGCTGCCGCCGCTGCAGCTGCCGCCGCAAGCGCCGCCGCAAGCGCCGCCGCCGCCGCCGCCGCCGCCGCCGCCGCCGCCGCCGCCCGCACGCCCGCACGCCCGTCGCCCACGCGCCTGCCGCCCGCGCGCCGCCCGCGCCCGTTTGAACTGTTCAAGGTTTGCTGTGGCGAGGCCAGGACGACTTGGAGGGGGTCCAGTCGGCGCTGGAGAAGAGCAGCGGCGCGCGCTGCTCGCTGTCGGCTAGAGCTGGAGCTCGCGTCGGCACCGCGGGGCAACCAACGCCCGAGACGCGCCGCGTCCAAGAGCGAACTGGTCTTTCCAATGCGTACGGATGCAGACTTAGGGCCTGGCTTGCTGTGATGCGAGGGGGGCCATGCATCCGGATACAATAGACTTGCGCAGCGCAGCCCGGAGCGAGGAGGAGCCCTGAGTCTGCATAGTGGGATCTTGGTCGCATGGTGCTCAGCAGCCTGGATGCAGCTCGCACTCCTTCCCAGCTCTCTTGCAGTGGTGTCCGCCGTTCTCCACCAACCTTCGACATAGCAGCTGCGGACTGTGCGCTTGTGGTAGTAGACTCATCTTACCCGTTGCGATCCTTGCTCTGGCAGCACAATCTCTCTGGCTGTCCAACTACCTTGGCCGCATCGACCTTCCGGCCTGACATCCTCCACAGAACTCAGATGCTCCACCTCAGGCCGATCAGACAAGCTTGATTACCGACAAGTCTTGGACAAGCCACGTCATGAGTTCCCGGCTCAAGCAACGTCACATCGCCGTCAGCCGCGCCCGCTGCGGCGATGCTTATGCGGCGATGCTCACATGCGGCGATGCTCATGCGGCGATGCTCATGTCGACCACCAACCCGTGATCAATAAGCAATCTTGCGAGCACTCACCTCAGCCGAAGCTGCGCCCAGCCACGACCCAATCTCCTCGCGGCTGACAGCGGTGCGCTGCGGCGATACCTGACTGTGCTCAGGCTCGCCACGAGCTGGCTAGAGTGTGGGCGCTGGGCTGAGGCTGGCACTGGGCCAGCTCACTCGGAGCGGAAAAAATCGGTGGCCGGCAGCTCAGGCCCAAGCCTGTCAGAGGCGCGGCGACGGCGTCGGCGCGGGACGAGCAACTCCAGGAGCAGCGGCGCTCGCGCAGAAGGGCAGAGCCGATTGGGTCGCGCGCGTCCGGGTGGAGCGGCGAGCGGCGCGGCGGAGACGGGCGGCGAGGTCCTCGCGAGCGACCCGCAAAAGGCAAGATGGAGTTCCGCGTGCAGGTGAGCTCGCAGCTGGCCGTGGGCCTGGCGGCCGGCGTGGCGGTGGGCCTGCTGGTGGCGGCGCCGCTGCGCAAGCTGAGCTGGGCGAAGGTGTCGCAGAGCGTGCTGGGTAGCAGCGGCAGCGGCAGCAAGCGCAGCGGCGCGTCGTGCTGCAAGACGCAGGGCCGGTCGCACGCCGCGACGGCAGGGGACGAGGGCACGGTGTTCTCGGAGGGCGACGAGGAGGCGGGCGAGCGCGCGGAGGAGCGCGACGCGTTCTGGTTCAAGGAGGGCCTGACGGAGGACTTTCGCGTGGAGGTGGCCCTTCGCAAGATCACGTTCGACTCGCGGTCGGCCTTTCAGCGTGTGCAGGTGATCGAGACGGCGCAGTTCGGGCGCACGCTGGTGATGGACGGCCAGACGCAAAGCGCGGAGAAGGACGAGCACATTTACCACGAGTCGCTCGTGCAGCCGGCGATGCTTCTGCACAAGGATCCCAAGTCTGTCTTTATCGGCGGTGGCGGCGAGTTCGCGACGGCGCGCGAGGTGCTGCGGCACTCGAGCGTGACTCGGTGCGTGATGGTGGACATCGACGAGGTGGCCTGCGACATCTGCCGCGAGCAGCTTCCGGAGTGGAACGGCGGTGCGTACGAGGACCCGCGCTTCGAAGTGCAGTACAAGGACGCCCTGCGCTGGCTCGAGGAGACCGAGGAGACCTTTGACATCATCATCATGGACATTTGCGACCCGATCGAGGCCGGCCCGGGCTACAAGCTGTACACGAAGGAGTTCTACGAGTTCGTGCAGACCAAGCTGAACAAGGGTGGCTTCTTCGTGACGCAGTCTGGCCCCGGTGCGGTCTACAACGCCAAGGAGGAGTGCTTCACGGTCATTCACAGCACGCTGCGCTCGGCCTTTGACGTGGTCATCCCGTACGCCGTGGACGTGCCTTCGTTCGGCTGCAACTGGGGCTTCAACCTCGCGTTCGCGGCCGAGGATGCCGAGACGGCACGCGCCGCCGTGCTGGACGGCGACGTTGCCGACTTCGACGCCGAGATTGAGCGCCGCTTCAAGGACGGCGCTGCCACCATGCGCTTCCTCGACGGCCGCGCGTGGCGCGGTCTCACGGGCCTCCCCAAGGAGATCCGCCAGCATTGCGATAAGGAGGACCGCGTCATGACCATTGACAACCCGGTCTTCATGTACGCCAGCTAATTAGAAGTAGCTCACAGTAAGAACAAAGCGAGAACACAGCCAGGCCTGACAATGGAGGGAACGAGCATTGCCCGACCACAACCACAACAACAACAACAACAACAACAACCCAAAAGGACTTCACATGAGCAGAGAAATTCGCAGCTTTGCTTGCCAAAAGTCCAAAAGCAGGGAAAGCGTGCGCACTGCACGCCTCACGAGCTGTGCGCTGTGCACGCGAATTCGGAGACTGGCACGCTCTCGGCGTGTCCGAGTCGAATGATTGTGTTCAAGCACGGTTCCTCCCAACAGCTCGCCGATCGGCGGCACAGAGAGGCACGCACAGGCGTCGCCGGGACTCTACTCAGCGCCAGTGTTGCCCTGTTCGTTGTACTCCTCACGGAGACGGGCGACGGGGCCCTCGAGCGCCAGGAGCTCCTTGTCCTCGACGAGTTCCCAGTGCAGGCAGAAGAAGAGGAAGTGCTTGAAGCACGTGTTGAGGTGCGCCTGGGCCTCGAGCTCTTCGAAGACATGAAAGTGGCGGTGGTACAGAATGGCAAAGATGCGGAAGAGGCGCTTGTAGATGTCCTTGATGTAGTCGAGGAAGTTGTCCGGGAACGGCTCGTCCTCCATGGTGGGAAAGATCTCCTCATTGTCGAGCTGGTCCTCCACCCAGGTCATGACGTAGTCGACGTACTCGGGCGCGGAGACGCGGATGGGCTTCTTGTTGTTGGACTCGCCCCAGCGGTACTCAAAGCCGGGCGGGAAGCCTTCGCCGGGGTTCGTGTACTGCGCAGCATCGTCCACGACGAGGCCATAAAGCAGCGAGATCTCGTTGAAGAAGTCCACCGTGTTGGCAGCAAGCCACTCGCACTCGTCCTCGCCATCCGGCAGCTCCACGGCCAGCCGCAGATTCCCGCTGCCCAGCGTGCGCTTGGTCAGCTTGGAAAGCGTCACGCGCTTGAGCGTGCCCTGCTTCTTGACCGGCTTGAGCGTCTTCTTCTCGCCGCGCGAGATCATCTCCCGGAACTTCATCCTGCACCCCTCGTCGCCCTCGCGCGCGCCCTCTTGCCGCGCTGCTCCGTCGCGCGCCTTTCCGGTCCGTACGGCACGCGCTGCTGTCGCAAAGAAAGATCAAGGCTCGCGCGATACCGCCACCGGGCCACCGCCGCGGCCGCCGCCGCCGCCACCGCCGCTCGCTCGCTCGCTCGCTCGCTCGCTCGCCCGCCGCCTGGCGCGCTGCCTCGCCGCCGCGCCGCCGTCCGTGCCACGCGCGGCTCGCCGACGCAACGCGGGTTTGGGCGCGGGCAGCGGCGTGGCATGCGCACTGCTGCACCCTCTCTCGCCGGCGGCCGCGTGGCAGTCGCTGGCGCGGGGAGGGGCAGGCGCGGCGTCTCCGCGGGCGCGTGCGCTCGGCCTCGGGGGCTGCGGCGCGGGCACGGCGCGCGCAGATGCGTCGTCTGCCCCCACGCGCGGGAAGAACTAAGGGCCGGGGCGGGTGTGCGGCGTAGATCATCGACTCGGACCCGGACTCGGAGGACTCGGACGCAGCCTCGAGCATGTGGTGATGGCCGGCACTGCAGCAGGCGCAGGCGGCCGCAGGTGCGCGGCGTGCGGATGCAGACCAGATCTCCGGTGTTCAGCCAGAGCGGAAGTCGGTATGGTGGAACTCGAGCTTGATGCCGGAAATCTTGGCGAGGAGGTAAAGGCGCAGAAACAGCTCGCTGCGCGTGCGCGGCTTGGAGTTCTTGAAGATGCGCGTCTCCTCGACCATGTTGATGAGCGTCTGACGGAAGAGGATGCCGGTCCACTGGCGCGCGTCGGCGAAGCTGGGCGGCTCGAAGCCCTGGGAGCGCGTGCGCAGGTGCTGACGCCAGATGAGTAGGCGGATGAAGTTCTCGTCGTCGTTCTCGGTGATGAGGCTGCGGTCCATGAGCTTCTGCCAGGCGTCCTCGATGGAGAGCCCGTTGGCGTCCTTGAGCATCAACTTGGACTTGTCCGGCATGCTGACCTGGCGAGCGAATTCCTGCGTGCGCCGCAGGTCCACGTAGAGCTGGTCGAACTCGTGCTTGGTGAGCACTTCCTTTTGGTCCACGAGGTCGACCATGTGCTCGCGCACCTCCTTGTACGTCTGACGGTCCGTGACGCGGCCTGTGGACAGCGCGGGCGCGCCGCCCTGCGCCGCGCCGCCGGCCACGACGCCGCCGGCGGCGCCGTTCGTGCCGCTGCCCTGCGCGGGCAGGCCCATGGACGAGGGAGAGGGAGAGGCAAGCATGGTTGCCAGCGCGCTATAGCCGGACGAGACCAACGTAGTGCCCTGATTGCCACCGAAGCTGGACGAGGATGCGCCTCCATTGCCGCCGCCGCCGCCGCTGGTCCCGAAGCCGGACGAGCCTTGCGGCATGAAGAGCGTAGATGAGGATTGCCGCTGCTGCGGCGTGAGGCGCTTCTCGAGGTCCATATCCTGATTCTGCGCGAACTGCGGGCGCTGAGAGGGGGACGGGGACGCGTGATTGCCGCGGCCGTTGCTGGTGTTGCGGCTGCCGCTACTGCCGGTGGCGGCGCTGCTGGTGTTGCTGCTGCTGCTGCTGCTGCTTCCGGCAGTGCCGTCCAGCGGGTAGGTGGACGAGACGCCGGGCTGCTGCTGCAAGCGCAGCTGCTGCATCTGGTGCTGCGCGTCCATGAGGCCGTAGCCGCCATGCTGCTGCTGCGCTTGGGCGTGCGGGTGTTGGGCCTGATGGTGCGCGCGCTGCTGGAAGCGCGGCTCCGAGAAGTTGTTGCTCGGCTGCGACAAGTTGCGCTTCATTGTCTCGACGCCCTTGCGCGGCGATGCTTCGCGCTACGCGGGGCTGGCGCTCCGGCGCGACCACGTCTCTCTCTGCCTGCACTGACGTCTCTTCCTCGGCTCTCGTCTCCGCGTGCGCGGACAGCGGCGAAGCGGACAGTGGGCGCGCTGCTGCTCGCTCCGGCGCGAGTGGTCTGTCTGGAGTGAGGGCTCGGCGCTGGCGCGCGTCCCTTTGCTCTGCCTTGAGCGTTGTCTTGGTGTCGGCCACGACGATGCGGTCGCTCTGCACGCTCGCTGCGGCCTACCCGCTCGCCCCGCCTCAGTGCGCCCGGTCTGGGCGGTCGCGGGGCGGTCGCGCGCGCGCAGCCGAGCGCCTGCCTGGCCAGCAGCGGAGGCAGGCCTGTGCGAAGCTGGACTCCCAAGCCCGGGTCCGAGTCCGAGACCGCGAGGCGCGGCGCGGCGAGGGGCACCCACGGCGGGCGGCGGCGGCGGCCCAAGGGCGAATAGGCCGCTTCCAAAGACCAGGCAGCTCGCCGAGGGCGTGGGGGCGGGGGAGAGGAAGAAGGCAAGCAAGCTGCTTCCGCTCGTGGCGTCGCGCGGCGGACGGGCCCACGCGATCCTTGCGCGCGCCGGCGGAGGTCAAGTTACCGGGAGGTACACGCACGGTCACGCTTCGCGCCTGCGCGGCTTGCTATTTTGGTTGGTGCAGCCGATTTTGGAGGGCGCAAGGGTCGCTCCTTGGCGCGGGTGCTTGACTCGGATAGCCAGCCTGCCTCCTTTCAGCTCCAAGCCGGAAGCCTCAGCCAGCCAGTCAGCAAGTCTTGTCCTGTCACAGGCCCAGGGGCGAGCCATGCCATGCGATTGCATGCACATTGCACAGTAGCCGCTGCTACGCAGCGAGCGAACTCGAGCTGGCCTGCGCCCAGGGGTTTTTGACATCGTGACGCATGGAGATGAGAGGATTGCGTGTGAGCCACTCGGCCCCAGGAAGTTTGTGCGCGCCGCGGGAATTCGGCATGAGCTTGGGGCACGTGCTCGCCACGGTCGGCGGACTTCAGGGGGCGTCCGCGAATCGTTGCTGGCTGGCCGCTGGTGGCTGCGGCGAAGCCGATCGCTCGCTCCGGAGTCCGAATCACTCGCTCAAGACTTGGTTGTAAAATAGCGTGGCCGGTGGACACTGTGTCACTGCCACCCAGGCTGTCGAGCTCTTATGGCTCAGGTAGCGCCGTCACAGCAGCCCGAGCCAGCGCTGCCAGTGGCAACAGAAGCTGCAAGCCCAACTTCGAGAAGGCGCAAGAAGACACTGGACGCGATGGCGCCACCCGGCCACCGCCCGAAAGCGGGATAAAGGCACAGGCGAGGCGAGGTTTTTCTCATGACCATCCTCGTGATTTGGCCACGTGGGCGTAGCGCGCCCGCCGCACCTCGCCCGGTATGTTCGGTGGCGTTCGGTGGCGTATGGCGCGCGCAACTCGTGCGGGTCTGCGGCCGTCTGCCCCCTTGTGCAACTGCAGGTCCAAGCCAGCGCGGAGTGCAGTTGCAGCGGGTCTGCTGTCTGCCCATGCAGTAGTGCTTGGCATTCCTGGCAGCCATGGCTTTCTGGGCGCACGCCTCCTCCGAGCCGGCCGTAGCCCAAGCAGCGCAGCGCGGCGTGCGCACGACTCGGCACAAGCCTCCGAGTTTTGGCCAGGGGCGAGCCTGGCTTTCCTCCCGAGTCCCGAGGCTCCTTTGTGGAGAAGTCGTGGTCGCTCTCTCGACGCGAGGCCCGTCGGCCCCGTCTCCCGTCTCTACTAGAGCGAGCTAGCTCTAGCTCTAGCTAGCTAGGCTACATGAGGCCTTGTCCCAATCGCATGAGAAATTCGCTGCTCTCCAGGTCCAACACGAGCCAATCATGAACGCACAAGAGTGAGCGCCGGGACCCGGGTCGCCGCGCGGCCCGCGCCGCCGCTCTTCGAGGCCAAGGCGACACGAGCAAGAACCAGGCCCGGCTGCCCAGCGTCATCAAGGTCCGGACCGAGCGTCTCCCGCTTGCTTCGAAGACCTTGCGGACCACGGCCAGCGCAGCCGGCGTACGTCCTGAGCGCGCGCTGCCGCGGGAGCCGCGCAGGCCTGCGCAGCTGCTTCTTCCATCCACTACTGCGCTTCGCTGGCCGGCCGCCGGCGCCGAGCTCGGCACGCGTCTCAGCTCGCCCAGGCTGGCAGCCGGCGAGCGTGGTCTGCGACTCTGCTGGTGCAGCGGCTGCCCCAGCTGCCGGTGCCAGTGGTTGTTGGCGGCGCATGGCTGATCGCGGCCCCGCCCTCCGGGTCGCTCGCGCCGTGGCTGTTGTCATGCTGCTAACCAACGAACTAACGAACTTGCTCTGCTTGTCAGCCCGCCCAGGACATTTCGAATTTTTGAACTCGCAGCCAAAGCCGACCTCGACCTGGAGCAGAACCTCGACCGACTCAGGCTCGAGCTCGACGCCGTCGACGGCGAGCCTCGACCTCACTGACACGCTCGTGCGCGCCGCTGACCCCGCGAGCAGCGCCGCGGGCCGCCGGCCAGCACCCAGGCACCCGCGCGGCCCCGCGCGCGAGTTGACGCGAAGCTGCGCGCCGGGCTCCACACAGCACAGACAGACAGACAGACAGACAGACGGAGGCGCGCGCGCAGCCTGCAACTTGAAACAGAAGGAGAAGGAGGCAGAGGCGGCTAGGAAGCACGGCCACGCGGCCAGGCAGCCAGGCAGAGCGCTGACCGCATCCCGGCGACCGCGCGCAGCTCCGCGAGGCGCACGAGCGCCCGCTGGCCTCGCTCGGCAGCCCGCCCTCTCGCTCGCTCGCTCGCTCGCTCGCCCGCTCGCCGAGTCCATTCCAAAGCACGGAGCGGCCTCGTCCATCGTCCATCCGGGCCTCCGCGTGTAGCTCCGCCGCTCCGGCTCCGGTCCACTGCAGCCGGCGGCCGCGAGCGACACAGCGAGCGACACCGCGAGCGGCTGCAGCGGCTGCAGCGGCCGCAGCGGCTGCAGCGGCGCTCGCTGCGCGCAGAGGAGCAAGCCCCTGCAGGAGCGAGCGAGCTTGCAGCGTCGAGGCGGCAAGGCAGGCAGGCAGGCACGCAGGCGCGGGCAGGAAGGCTCTCCTCGTCCTGACTGGCCTGACAGTGAGTCCTGCGTCCAGCTTTCTCCTTGTCTCTGTCTCAGTCTCCCTCTCTCCTGCGCCCTCCAGCCCGCTCGCAGGCTGTAAGTAGAGCGAGCGCTGAGCGCTCGCTTCCGAGTCCCTTCGGCGGCCCTTTCTCTCTCGTCTTCTTCGCAAGAAGACCTGGCCTCGGTCTGGCAGGTGGCAGACCAGGCAGGCAGGCAGCCCACGTCAAGACCGGCCAGCGGCTCGTGCGAGGCGGCGCGCGCAGGCGCGCCGAGGCAGGCAGCATCGCGCGCTCGGGCCCGAGCCCCGCGCGCGTGGCGCGGCCGCGCGCGACGGGGCCCAGCGTCGACGACAACGGGGTCGACGACGCCGCCGTCATGTTCACACCGGCCGCCGCCGCCAAGGATGGTGGTGCGCGGGACGACCTGGCGCTCAGCGGCAGCGGCCTGCACGTCGGCAGCGGCGGCGGCAGCGGCGGTCGCCAGCTGCGCGCCAGTGGACTCAGCAATATGAGCATTCCGAGCTTCAGTGGCATGAACTTCGGTCTCACCTTGGGCTCGTACAACAGCGGCGGCCTGAGCCAGCAGCACGGCCACCAGCAGCACGGCCACCAACAGCACCAGCAGCACCAGCAGCACCAGCAGTCGTACGGCCATTACAACAACAGCAGCGGGGCCAACTACTACGGGCACGGCAGCCACTATGGCGGAGGCAACAGCGGTAACAACGGCAGCGCTAGCAGCAGCCTGAGCCACGAGAGCAAGAGCAGTGATCCGTACGGGCGCGACGTCGGCGCGGGCGACCGCGGCGACGGCCTCAGTGCTCCGCCAGCGCTCAACGTGCTGCTGCCTGGCGGACACCATGGCGGCCTGCACGGCGGCAGTGGCAGCTCGGGCGGCAAGATGCTGCTGCGCGCTGGCAACAGCAACGGCAGCTCCTTTGCGCTGCAGGGCCACGGCCCGCTGCAGTCGCACCACAGCGAAGGCTCGCTGCAAACCTTTGGCAGCGGCATGTCCGCGATCTACGGCAACAAACTGTCGTACTTTGGCAGCAGCAACAACAACAACAACAACAACAACAGCCATGGGGGCATTGCTGGCGCTGGCGCTGGCGCTGGCGCTGGCGCTGGGCCGAGCCTTCTCAACACGAGCAACGCAAGCAGCAACAGCAGCAACAGCAGCATCACCGGCAGCAGCGGCGGCAGCGGGTCTGCCGGCGGTAGCCAGGGCGTCTTTCGCAAGACCGACGACTTTCTCATGAGCACGCAGAGCTCGCTCGGGAGCCGCGGCGCGCCGCCGCCTGGGACTGGTGGCGTGCCGCCCGCAGCGCCACAGCATCACCGCCTGCGCTCCAACGAGACCGAGCCGGCCAGTGGCGGCAGCAACCTTGGCATGCAGCCCGGCCTGCAGAACATGCACATGTTTCGCAGCTCCTCAGACCCGAAGGCTCTTTTGAGCGCGCTGCAGAGCGGCATGTCCGACATGTCTGAGAGCTCTGTGGAAATGTTGCGCAACATCATTGCCAACCCAGATTCGAACCTGGACGCCCGCATCGGCATGCCGCTCACGGCCGCCCTCGCAGCGCGAACCTTTAGCGGCAGCCGCAACAGTGGCTTTGGGCTCGTCACCGAACACAAGAAGCGCCGCCTCGACCTCACGCCGCCCATTGCCGAGCGCGGACCGCAGCGCGTTCCGGTGCAGCCCAGCAACTTCGCCGAGGTTCTTTCCAAGCCCGTGCTCGAGAGCTCCATGGAAGAGATCGTCGAGTCGCTCTCGCTCATCAACACCGGCTGCTTTGTCCCGGACGGTCACAAACTCAAGCAGCTCGAGCTCGTCATCAAGGACCGCGAGCGCCGCCTCGACCGCTTCCACAAGAAGAAGACCTCCACCGAGTACTTTACCAAGAAGATCCGCTCTCTGACCAAGACCGCCACGTCTGCGGTCAACGTCGCCGCCTCCGCCGCGGCAAACGCCGCTGCCGGCGCGCCCAAGACCAACTCCTCCGGTCAGGGCTGCACCATCGTCGTCTATCACCGCAGGTGCAAGAAGCACTCGCGCTCCTGCAACATGGACATGCAGACGCACGATCCCTCCGATATCGTCATTTCCAGTGAACCCGTCACGCGGAGCTCCTACGGCAAGTGGATGAACACCTACATGAAGCAGCATAACATCGACGATTGAGCCCCGCCCACCCGCACCCGCCCGCCGACGTTTGGGCCAGCCAGCCACAAACCAGTATGGAAGCAAAGCCAGCCAGCAAGCAAGTCGCCTACCTCGGTGGTGGTGGCGCTCGCTTCTCCGGCCGGACACAGACCGGCGCCAACGCCGCGCTCTCGTTCCGAGCCCTGTTATCTAAAGCAAAGCATCAAGCCGCGTACTCCACGCGGCGATTCATCCTATTCCTCTCTCTCTCTCTCTCTCTCCTCCCATTTCTACCATACCATACAAGTGTTGATACAACCAAGCGACCATTTCGAAAAGTCTATCAAACCCATGCGCTTGAGCTGTGATCTCCTTCATGTTGTAGCGTTTCAGGTTCCTTGGTCGCTGTGATCTCCTTCACGTTGTAGCGTTTCAGGTTCCTTGGTCGCTGTGATCTCCTTCACGTTGTAGCGTTTCAGGTTCCTTGGTCGCTGTGATCTCCTTCACGTTGTAGCGTTTCAGGTTCCTTGGTCGCTGTGATCTCCTTCACGTTGTAGCGTTTCAGGTTCCTTGGTCGATTTTCAGCACACGCAAACTCAGAGGTTCGCCTTCGCTTTCTTGGCCGCTGCCACCGCACGCCGGATGGCAAAGTCCTCCAAAATCTCCTCGCTGCCACCGGGAATGGCGGCACCGCGAACCTCGCGGTACAGGCGCTCCACCTTCTTGCCGCGGCCCTCGCGGACCAGGCCGCTGCCGCCAAAGATCTGCACGGCCTCGCGCGCACAGTACTCAAAGGTCTTCGTCGACTGCACCTTGAGCAGCGCGCACTGCGGGCCGAGCTCCGAGTCCGGCACGCCCTGCGCGAACGCGTAGGCGATGCGCTCCAGGTGGTCCTGCAGCGCCTCGATCTGGCGGCCCATCTCCGCCAGCTTGAAGCGGATGATCTGCGAGTCGATCAGGTTCTGGCCAAAGGTGCGCCGCGTCATGGCCTCGTGGAAGGCCTCCTGGTAGCACAGACGCGCGCTCGCCGTGGTGCCGGCCGCGATGATGAACCGCTCGTGGTTGAAGTTCACCGTCAGGTACTCGAAGCCCTTGCCCTCCTCGCCGATCAGGTTCTCCACCGGCACCTTGACCTCATCCAGCGTCACCTGGCACGTGTTGTGCGTGTTGTCGAACATGGTCTTCATCTTGCGGATCTTGATGCCCGGCATGTCCTTCTCAATCAGCAGGCACGAGAGCCCGCCCGCGCCCTCGCCGCCCGTGCGCACGAGGCAGGTCCAGTAGTCCGCGATGAGGGAGCCCGTGATCCACTTCTTCTCCGCGTCCACAATGTAGTAGTCGCCCTCGCGGCGCGCCGTGGCCCGGATGTTGGCCACGTCGGAGCCAGCCCACGGCTCGGAGATCATGAGCGAGATGTTCTTCTTGCCCGTGATGACGTCGCGGCACACCTTGTCCTTGATGTAGTCCGAGCCAAACTTGAGGATGGGCGGCAGGGCCATCGAGTTGATGCCAAGCTGGCCCAGGACGCCGCCGCCGCCGGGCCGCGCCATCTCCTGGATCATGATGAGCTCGTGGAAGGCGTCGAAGCCCTCTACCGGCGTGCCGCCGTACTCGACCGGGTACAGCACGCCCGAGAGCCCAGCATCGTACGCCTTCTTGTGCAGCTCCAACGGGTACAGCTTGCCCTCATCAATCCACTCGTCCACGAACGGGATGATCTCCGCCTCCACGAAGTCGCGCACCTTCTTGCGAAACTCCACGTGCGACTGATTGTAGTACGGGCTCGGCGACCCTTGGTACCACGCCGGCTCGGCGAAGGTGACCTGGTCCCCGAAGGGCTCCAACGCAGAGGCGCATTTCTTCATGATCCCAAGACCGTCACTTGCAAGGTGGCTGCGCTGCGAGTCGTTCTAGCTAGTAGCTACTAACGTTAGTAGTGCCGCTCGTTGTTGCTCGTTGCCGCTCTGCAGTGCCTCGGACAGACACAGAGAGGGCAGTATTGGGCTGGCTGTGCGCGCGCAGGCTGCACTACGCCACGGCCTCGAGTCGCGCGCAGTCCGTCCGATCGGCGTCCCCGTGTCCGCCGCACTGCGACGGATGGCGCTGCCGGTCTACCGCTGCCGCCGCGCCCGAAGCCGCCGGCCGCGCCGCCCCTGGCCTCTGCACAGTCTGCACCCGAGACCTTCGATCCGATCGGCGCCGACGCCGCCGGTGCGCAAGACGCCGCCCCGGGGGGACAGATCCTCCAAGTACGGCATGATGACGCACGTGGCACGGGCAAAGGCGTACAAGCCATCTGCAGCAGCTGATGATCGCCGCTCGTCGTAACAAAGCTAGCCAAAGTTTGCAACGTTCGCTTTCCCTTTTGCCCACAACCTGGCTCAAAGGCGGAGCAGAGCAATGAAATGCAGAGCAAACGCAGTGCAGCACACAGGGAGTGCAATGGACCTTGAGAAATTTTTAGCTTGGTAGGCCTAGTTGAGATGGTCTTTTAGAGGTTGGAGGCCACCTTGCGCTTGGCGCGCTTGGCGGCTGCCACGGCCTGGCGAATGGCAAAATCCTCAAGAATCTCCTCGCTGCCGCCCGGGATGGCGGCACCACGGACGGCGCGGTACAGGCGTTCCACCTTCTTGCCGCGGCCCTCGCGGACCAGGCCGCTGCCGCCGAAGACCTGCACGGCCTCACGAGCGCAGTACTCAAAGGTTTTGGTCGCCTGGACCTTGAGTAGCGCGCATTGCGGGCCGAGCTCCGAGTCCGGTACGCCCTGCGCGAACGCGTAGGCGATGCGCTCCAGGTGGTCCTGCAGCGCCTCGATCTGGCGGCCCATCTCCGCCAGCTTGAAGCGGATGATCTGCGAGTCGATCAGGTTCTGGCCAAAGGTGCGCCGCGTCATGGCCTCGTGGAAGGCCTCCTGGTAGCATTGGCGCGCCAGCATGGTGGTGCCGCACGAGATCACAAAGCGCTCGTGATTGAAGTTCACCGTCAGGTACGTGAAGCCCTTGCCCTCCTCGCCGATGAGGTTCTCCACCGGCACCTTGACCTCATCCAGCGACACCTGGCACGTGTTGTGCGTACTGTCAAACTGAGTCTTCATCTTGCGGATCTTGATGCCTGGCATGTCCTTCTCCAGGAGCAGGCACGAGAGCCCGCCCGCGCCCTCGCCGCCTGTGCGCACAAGGCAGGTCCAGTAGTCCGCGATGAGCGAGCCCGTGATCCACTTCTTCTCGCCGTCCACAATGTAGTAGTCACCCTCACGGCGCGCCGTTGCACGAATGTTGGCTACATCAGACCCAGCCCAGGGCTCCGAGATCATGAGCGAGATGTTCTTCTTGCCGGTCACCACGTCGCGGCACACCTTGTCCTTGATGTAGTCGGAGCCGAAGTGCATGATGGGCGGCAGCGCCATCGAGTTGATGGACATCTGGCCCAGCACACCACCGCCGCCCACGCGCGACATCTCCTGCCACATGATGAGCTCGTGGAACGCGTCAAAACCCTCCGGTGGTGTGCCGCCCCACTCCCTCGGGTACAAAATGCCCGAGATGCCGGCGTCGTACACCTTCTTGTGCAGCTCCATCGGGTACGGCTTGCCCTCGTCGATCCACTCGTCCACAAATGGGATGATCTCCGCCTCCACGAAGTCGCGTACCTTCTTGCGGAAGTCCACATGCGTCTGCTTGTAGTACGGGCTCGGCGACCCCTGGTACCACGCCGGCTCCGCGAAGGTGACTTGGTCCCCGAAGGGCTCCAGCGCCGAGGCGCACTTCTTGGGCATTTTGATCGCTTGCGTCACGGCGGAGCCTGGCTCGCTTCCCTTCCTTGTTGGAGGTTAGAGTCTAAGCGCGGCGGCACCGGCAGGCGGCGGCAGAGCGGATCACTGACTTAGTTCCCAGTTTGCTGCTCCCAGCGTGCGCGGCGCACTGCAAGGCCTGTCACTGCGCCTGCATTCCGACCGAGCACCCTCGCGTGTGACTGCCCGGTTAGAGAAATAGACTCGCCGCAGCCACACGGCGGTCTGACTCCGACTCGGACTCGGACTCGGACTCGGACTCGGACTCGGACAGCTTGCGAGCTCAGATCGAGGCACTGGCAGTCGGCGGACTCGCGCGTCGCGGCTTCGGCGGGCCGCCGCCGGCTCAGAGCGAGGCGCCGCCGCCGCGGCGGCCCTGTCTCCGGAGTCCGCCACCGTCACAAGGCCCAGTGCGGCGGCGCGGTCCGGCGGCGGCGGCGCGGCCCACTGCTCGGGTCGAAGATGACCTGACAGGTGACCCGATTCGATGATGATCATGATCATGATCTAATGATCATGACTTGGATGATGATTCGAGACTTGTCATGATGCTCATGAGGATCGCGGACACGGTGAGGGGTACTTATTATAGCTGAGCTTTACGAAGTTATTAAAGATGGCGCGGAAGCCGGTATTCGTCTTGTCTGACTGGGACAGTCCCTAGAGGTTGGCCTGGTTCTTCTTCTTGGCAGCCTTGGCGGACGCCACGGCGCGGCGAATGGCAAAGTCCTCGAGAATCTCCTCGCTGCCGCCCGGGATGGCCTGGCCGCGCACCTCGCGGTAGAGGCGCTCCACCTTGCGGCCACGGCCCTCGCGGACCAGACCGCTTCCACCAAAGATCTGCACGGCCTCGCGAGCGCAGTACTCAAAGGTCTTCGTCGACTGCACCTTGAGCAGCGCGCACTGCGGGCCGAGCTCCGCGTCAGGCACGCCCTGCGCGAACGCGTAGGCGATGCGCTCCAGGTGGTCCTGCAGCGCCTCGATCTGGCGGCCCATCTCCGCCAGCTTGAAGCGGATGATCCGCGAGTCGATCAGCTTCTGGCCAAAGGTACGCCGCGACATGGCCTCGTGGAAGGCCTCCTGGTAGCACTGGCGCGCCATCATGGTGGTCGAGCAGGCGATGACGTACCGCTCATGGTTGAAGTTCACCGTCAGGTACGTGAAGCCCTTGCCCTCCTCGCCGATCAGGTTCTCCACCGGCACCTTGACCTCATCCAGCGACACCTGGCACGTGTTGTGCGTGTTGTCGAACATGGTCTTCATCTTGCGGATCTTGATGCCCGGCATGTCCTTCTCAATCAGCAGGCACGAGAGCCCGCCCGCGCCCTCGCCGCCCGTGCGCACGAGGCAGGTCCAGTAGTCCGCGATGAGGGAGCCCGTGATCCACTTCTTCTCCGCGTCCACAATGTAGTAGTCGCCCTCGCGGCGCGCCGTGGCCCGGATGTTGGCCACGTCGGAGCCGGCCCAAGGCTCGGAGATCATAAGGGAGATATTCTTCTTGCCGATGATGACGTCGCGGCAAACCTTCTGCTTGATGTAGTCGGAGCCAAACTTGATGATGGGCGGGAGCGCCATCGAGTTGATGGCCAGCTGGCCCAGCACGCCGCCACCGCCGGTGCGCGCGAGCTCCTGCCAGAGGATGAGCTCGTGGAAGGCATCAAAGCCCTCCGGCGGAGTGCCGCCCCACTCCTTCGGGTACAGAATGCCGGAGATGCCGGCCTTGTACGCCTTCTCATGCAGCTCGTTCGGGTACAGCTTGTCCTCATCGAGCCAGTCCTCCAGGTGCGGAATGATCTCCGCCTCCACGAAGTCGCGCACCTTCTTGCGGTACTCCACGTGCGTCTGCTTGTAGTACGGGCTCGGCGACCCCTGGTACCACGCGGGCTCCGCGAACGTCGCCTGGTCGCCGAAGGGCTCCAGCGCGGAGGCGCACTTCTTCGACATCTTGCCGCCTGCCTGCCTGCCTGCCTGCCTGCCTGCCTGCCTGCCCGCCTGCCCTGTCCGCGCTGCTGCTCACAGTGAGCTCCTGCCGCTCCTCCAGGCGCGCGAGCGACGTGCGATTCGAGTTTGCCGCCCCCTGCCTGCAGCGCGCGCGCTCCATCTGGCAGAGCGCGGATCTTGCCGAGTCCTACTCCGCCTCCAAGTCCGCCCCGTGTACCGCCGTGTCCCCCCCCACGGCGCGTCCTAAACCGTTCCGGACGCGGACGCGTCCGAATCGTTCCCGACGCCGTCCGAAACCGCGGCCGCGCGCGGAGGGGACCGGACACGGCCGTCCCCCAGCGGGGACGGGCGCCGGGTGTCGAGCGTTACGAAGAATAACGGCAAGCTGCAGTGCGAGGAGCGGCGCGCAGAGGGCGCGGGCGCGGCGCCAGGCCCGCGTTTCGTCGTCGCCAAGCAGGGTTTTATGAGTGGAGAACTGGGCAGCTGGCTTGGGCTCGCGCAGCTGGGCGCTTGGGCGATTGGGCGGGCGGGCAAAGCGAGCAAACCTGGTCCGCGAGAAGCAGAAAGCAGCGCAGCGCAGTGCAGTGCAGCGCGGCGCAGCGCGGCGCGGCGCGGCGCGGCGCGGCGCGGCGTGGCGTGGCGTGGCGTAGCGTGGCGAAGCGCAGCCAACGCGTCGCAGCGCGTGCTCTAGCTCTCGCGAGAGCGACCGAGTTGCGCGCGCGCGCGCGCGAGAGAGAGAGAGAGAGAGAGAGAGCGCTCTGCGCGGTGAAGCTTGAGCGAACCACTCGCGCCAGGAAAGCGACGAAATGCAGCAGCAGCAGCAAATGCAGCAAATGCAGCAAATGCAGGCGCAGCAAGTGCAGGCGCAGAGCCGGCCCAAGCCGTCGCCGCGCGCAGCCGTGGCGAAGCGCGACGAACCTCCTTCGCCAGCGTTCTCGCCCGCAGGCCTGGCATCCTTCGCCTTCACCAAGAATCTCAAGAGGCAGAACCTGCAGCCGTCGCCGCTGCACAGGACACAGCTGCCGCACCATGAGCAGCTTCGCCAGCAGGTCGCCCAGCACATGAAGCTTGTGGACTCTACCATGCCCATCCCGGTGCTCATGAACGCTGCTAGCTTTGCGCCGCATGCGCTCAACGGGCCGGTCAGCGCTAGTAGCACGACATCCTCCGCCTCGCGCCTCTCGTCGTCTTCCTCCGCGTCCACCACCTCGGTTACCAGTATGCACAACAACAGCAACCTTTTGCGTGTCAAGCAAGACAAAGCCAGCGACGCGCCGCCGCAGGGCGTACCGTGCCGCCAGGGCGGCGGCGGCATCACGCAGCAGCAGGCCAATGCCGGCGCTGTGCCCTCGCGCAGCACCAACAGCGAGAACGTGCACCATCACATCAACGGTGTGCTCACCTGCAATAACCAGCTGGCCAACACGCCGGCGCCCGTCAAGACCACCGCCATGAAGAAGGTCAACGCCTTTCCCATGCCCATGCCCAAGACGCACTCTCACCCCCAGGCCGGCGTCCATTCCGGCTCCGCTACCGGCAATCCGAGTTCCACTACCATCAGCAGCGGCAACAGCAGCAGCAGCAGCATCAGCAACCCTCCGACCGGTTCAGGCGCGCTCAAGCTCGATGACGACGAGCCTCGCCAAGGTGGCGGCGGTCGCTGGACGCGCGAGGAGGACGCCAAGCTGCGCGAAGGAGTCACAGCCATTGGCGCCACCAAATGGAAGAAGATCAGCGAGGAGTATCTCGGTGGTCGCCGCTCCGACGTGCAGTGCCTGCATCGCTGGCAAAAGGTCCTGCGGCCCGGCCTCGTCAAGGGTCCATGGACCGAGGAGGAGGATAGCATGATCCGCTCCTGCATCGAGCGCAAGATTACCAAGTGGTCCGAGATCGCCGAGCGCATCCCAGGCCGCATCGGAAAGCAGTGCCGCGAACGCTGGTTCAATCATCTCGACCCGACCATTGACCACTCCGCATGGACCGAGGAGGAGGAGAAGGTCCTCGTCACCGCGCAGGCCACCTTTGGCAACCGCTGGTGCGAGATTGCCAAGCTTCTGCCTGGTCGGCCCGAGAATGCCGTCAAGAACCGCTGGAACTCTGCCATCCGCCGCAAGTGGCAGCTCAAGCTTGGCCTCGCCGTTACAGACAACAAGGGCAAGCCGGTTGACCCGCAGCCGCCGAAGGCTGCTTCCACGCTCCCGCTTCCCGCTCTTACCCCGGTTATCAAGAAGAAGCCGCTTGGCCAGCCCCTCAGCGCCACCATCGCCTCCACCGCCTCGCGCTCCGCCTCGCCCTCGCCACTCCCGCAGCAGCAATCGCAACCGCAACCGCAGCCGCAGCCTCAGCCGCAGTCCCAGTCCCAGTCCCAGTCGCAGTCGCAATCGCAGTCCCAGTCCCAATCACACAAGCAGCAGGACGTCCCCCGAGCGGCGCCGAGCATGCAGCAGCAGCAGCAGATCCAGCAGCAGCAGCAGATCCAGCAGCAGATGCACGCACACATGCGGCAGGAGCAAACGATGCAGCAAGACTTGGACAGCCCCATCTTCGACGAGTCCATGTTTATGCCACCGCCGCCGCCTCCTCTAAACGCGCGCGTGTCCGAGTCGGGCTCTGTGACGTCTGCCAAGTCCGCCACGGGCGCCACGCGCAAGCCCAAGGCCAAGAAGAACGTTGTCGCCGCCGCTGCGGCCGCGGCCGCTACGGTCGCGGTGTCCTCGGGCGGCGCCGAGGCTGCGGAGAACACGGGTACGAAGGTGGCCAAAGAGAAGAAGCCGGCCAAGCCGCGCGCCAAGCGTCCTTCCGTGAAGAAGGACGGCGCAGCCGCCTCGAAGCCGCGCAAGCCGCGTCAGCCCCGCAAGAAGAAGGGCGACGTAAACGCGAACCAGGCGGCGCAAGACGCCATGAGCGGCCACGACATGCACTTTGGCGCCTCGCTCCACTCGCATCAGGGCCAGGGCCAGGGCTTGCCGCCCGCTCTGCCCATCATGGTGCCGCCCATTGACGCTGGCTTCCCGGTGCCCATGGGCTCTGCCGCCTCGCCCGTGGGCCCGCTCCAGTGGGACTTTCAGGCCGGCGACATGGCCCTCGACATTTCCCAGGCCGACTTTGCCAACCTTGGCCTCGACACTGACCTCTTCCTCGGTCCAGCCTCCACCAAGCACGCCAATCAGTTTGTCACCACACCGTCGCAGCGCTACATGATGCAGCACCAGCAGCAGCATGCCCAGCACATGCAACACCCTCAGCACCATCAGCAACAGCAACAGCAGCAATACGCGCAGCATCACCAGCAGCACTATCAGCAGCCGCCGCAGCAGCAGCAGCACCAGCACGCCCAACAGCACGCTCAGCAACATCAGCATCAGTACCAGCAGCAGCAGCAGCAGCAGTACCAGCAGATGCATCAGCTGCAGCTTCAGTTGCTCAGGACGCCAAAGCATCAGCATCAGTCCAAACAGCAGCAGCACCAGCAGCCGCTGCTGGACTTTGATGGATTTCAAATGCCGCTCACGCCAAGCGCGCCCAAGACACCGGCGTCCGAGACCAAGCGCCAGCAGCCTACGCACCCGTGCGCCTCCAACGCACGGCGACAGGGCGGCGCACGCACCGCGCCAGGCAACGTTCTTTCGCCGCTCGGCCCGCTCGGCCCCAACTGGGACGCGCTGGAGAATGGCGGACCCTTGGACCGCGGCATGGCGTCGCTCACGTTGTCCATGCTGGAACACGACTTTGAGGGCCTCGTCCCAGGACCGCGCACAGACGACTCCCTTGGCGTGAACTGGGCTGCCGGCGGCCTCAACCTGCCCTTCTCCCCGACCTCCTAGACGCCTCCAATATCCACCACCACCACCGCCTCCTCCTCCGCCTCTGCCTCCCCTCCCCCCCCTCCCCGACAACACTCCTCCTTCTCCGATTCTTACGGACCTGCACACAGAAGACCGAAAATTGCGTTGCACCTTGCCTCTCTGCAGCACTTGTCTTGGACATCCTCTTCAAACGCTCACCAGGGATTCCCGGTAGCGCTTCTGGTTACGCACGTAGCCCGCAGCGCTGCGCTTGAGGCCTTCGATTTCCTCGGGGCTCAATTGGCGCACGACCTTATTGGTGCCCATGACGAGCGAGCCAGCCGGGATCTTCTTGCCCTCGGTCACAAGCGCACCAGCGCCAATGAGGCAGTTCGGCCCGATCTCCGCCCTGCGCGCGTGCCATTTCACGTCAGCCGAGAGCCTCCTGGCCATTTTGTTCACAAAACTTACTTGTTGAGAATGGTAGCGCCGATGCCAATGAGCGTGTTCTCGCGGATCGTGCAGCCGTGTAGCATGACCATGTGGCCAATGGTGCAGCCCTCCCCAATCTCGAGCGGGATGCCCACATCGGTGTGCAGCACAGATCCGTCCTGGATGTTCGTGCGCGCGCCAATGCGCATGAGGTCGTTGTCGCCGCGCAGCACCGCGTTGAACCAGATGCTTGCCTCCTCCCCGAGCTCCACGTTGCCGATCACCGTCGCATTCGGCGCGATCCACGCGGACTCCGCCACGCGCGGCTTCACGCCATCATCAATGGAGAACACGCCGCCCGCCACGCCGCGCGCCTGCTCGCGCAGCAGCACCTGCTGCAGCCTCGCCGTCGTCGCGGCCGCCCTGCGCGCGACCTTGACGCTGGCCAGCATGCTGCCGGACGAGGCCGAGGAGGACCACAACCACAACGACGACGACGACGACGACGACGACGACGACGACGACGGGACGCCTGCCTTCCTGCCTGCCTGCCTGCCTGCCTGCCTGCCTGCCTGCCTGCTGGTGCGCCGCAGCGACCTTGGGCTGCCCGGGTTCTGGCGTGTCTGCGTCGGAGTATCCGTGTCTGCGCGGCGAGCGAACAAGGTCAAGCCGAGGCCGCCGAGGCCGAGCGCGCGGCGACCAAAGCCCTTTCGATCCGCACAGCGTCCCTCTCGCGATCGGCCAAGACTGCGCGACGGCGACGGCCAGGGCGAGCGAGCTCCAGTCCGGCTCGTCCCGTCGCGCCGCGCCGCGCCGATCCTGTGTGGCGCGTCTCGGCGGCAGGCCACAGGCGACGTCGGCGTAGTGAGCGAGAGGCGAAGGCGACGCAACTCGACTCGACGCAACTCGTCGAACTCGACAGGAGCGCGTCCCCGGCCCGGGACGATTCTTCTCCGGCAGACGGCGGCGCGCGCAGCCCGCGCGCACGTTCTTACGCCGGCCCGAGCGCTGGGGAGCAGGACTTACTTCACGACGACGACCATGGGGAACGCAGGCGGCGGCGGCAAGGCCGTCGAGGTGACGGAGCCGCACTTTGTGCGCAAGACACCCGTCACCGGCGACTTTGAGGGCTACGAGACTGCCGTTCTCGGCAATGGGTGCTTCTGGGGCTCCGAGGTCGGCCTCTGGCGCATGCCCGGCATGTACACGACGGCCGTGGTCTACGCCGGCGGCGCCGTGGAGAACCCGAGCTATGAGGCCGTCTGCACAGGCGGCACGGGCCACGCCGAGGCGGTGCGTGCCGTCTGGAACCACGACGACCTCAGCTACGTGGACGTCATCCGCCAGTTCCTGCAGAGCCACGATCCGACACAGAAGAACGGCCAGGGCAACGATCATGGCACGCAGTACCGCAGCATTGTGCTGTACACCAGCGAGGACCAGAAGCGCATTGCCGAGGCCGCCATCGAACAGTACGGCAAGCAGCTTGGTCGCCCGCTCGCCACCACCGTCGAGCCGCTCACCACCTTCTACTACGCCGAGCAGTATCACCAGCAGTACCTCGCGCGCCCGGGCAGCCGCCCGTACTGCTCGGCACAGCCGCTCGGCGTGCAGCTGGCCGACTGGACCACCTGGGTCCCGGAGGACCTCCAAGAGAAGTACGCGCCTAAGCTCGGTGAGGATTACTGGCAGGCGCACGCGCCCTCGCCGCATTGCGTCCTGCGCCAGCCCAAGACGCCGATTGTCTGGCCTCCCGCCTCCAAGCAGTGAGTTCCGCCGCGCGCCCCCGCTGCTTGCTCGGTCCTGAGGGAAAGAGCCATACTCGACCGCAGTCAGGGTGAATTTGATGCAAGCAACCAAGCAACCGAGCAATCAGGCAACCAAGAGAGAGAATCGATACCTTTTTCCTTGGGCATGAAGAACTGAATGAAGGAAAGATTTTGACGCACGTTTTGGATACGTCATGCTCGGCTACCTCGTCAGAGTCAAAAAGTACGCTTCGCCCTCCGCAGCCGGCACCTCGATGGTCTGGTCGGTGAACCAGTCGAAGCTATCGCCGAGCGCAATGCTCGTGACCGCCCCGTATCGGTCGTCGTGCAGCGTGACGCCCATCTGCCCAAGACACACGCACCGCACTGCCTCCGGCGTGAGTGGGTGCGGCGACACGAGCAGGTGCTCGCGCGACACGCGGCGGCCAGGGAGGAGTGCGCGTCCCACGACGCGCGACTCGCGGGGCCCGAGCAGGAGGACCTCATCGCCATCACTCGCAGGGCCAAGCATGATGCGCCACACGGTGTGCTGCTGCGCTGCCGGCGCAAGCAAACCTGCCGCCTGCTCCGGTTCCTTGCCTTGCACCCACACCGCCATCGACCTGCGGTACTTGACGAAGAGCGGCACCGCGAAGCAGACCGTCTCAACGATGTCCACGCTGTATACCTCCTCGGCGGCGACCTTGGCCACGAGCACGAAGCCAATGAAGCCAAGAGCCGCCATCTTGGTCACCGATGTGAACTCGGTCAAGAGCACGAGGAAGGCCGTCACAACGGCAAGCTCCACTTGGCCTCCGCACAGGACCGGTGGCGCATAAAAGGTCCACGGCTCGCTCGTGCACATGCCGGTGCGTCCCATCAGCGGCGGCAGCGGCGTCACGAGCCGGCAGGTCTGTGTGCGTGCGCGCAATCATCGATCGCGTGGTCAGTTCGCGTCAACTTCTCCTCGTGGCATCATGTCGCAACGTACCGCGCGCAAGACGACCAGGATCGTGTGCACAAAGAGGACCCTCCGCAGCAAGCGAGCCCCGTACCTGGCGTCCCGGCCCCACGCGCCGCCCACGATCATGAGCAGCACGGGGAGCAGGCCGCCGAGCGTGAGCAGCTCCGTGCCGCGGTCCATCCTCGGCAGCAGCTCGCTATCGCGCACGGCGTCTGGGAGCCCGTTCGCGTGCCCAAAGTCCTGCGAGTCCGCGAGCTCGTGCATCGCGCGCGCCGCGAGGCCCGCCGAGCCCCAGAGCATGGCGAGCGGGGCCACGGCTGCGCGCTCGTGGAGGCCCACCTGGGCGCCCTTGCGCCCGGCCGGCCGCCCATCCACGGCCTCGGCGCGCGCCTCGCGCCACAGCAGCGCGGGACACAGGAGCATGCTCGCCTCTCCGCGGCGCCCGCCTCCCGTCGCCGCTCGGACAAGCTTGCTTGATCTCAGCTCGGGTGGACGACTTTTGCGGTTTTGCGGCGCGGAACGTCGTGAGAGCGTCATACCGGGTACGGTAGCTACAGAGAGCTCAAGCTATGTAAGAGAGGTTCTGGGTGCCAGAAGCCAGCCTGAGAGAGCCAAGGCAGGCAGACGTGCCCATCGTGACCGAAGCACTCAGGCTGGCATTCACAGCCAGTGACTGCCACTTTGCTGCATGAATGCAACAACCTTGAGGCGCGAGTGGTTGCGAGCGACAGTGCCAGACACAACTCTCCGCGTGGCCGCACCGCGTGCGCAAGCGGGTTGCTACGGGCGCCTCTTGCCCGGGCCCTCGTAAACCTTATTCTTCGTGCCTCGACTGGGCTTTTCTCTCCAGGCTACAACGCACTGGCCTTGGCATGGCCCAGGCGCCTGACATCAGCTTGATCTTCTGCCTGGAGCGCTTCGAGTCCTCCAATACACACATGTTCCCAGTGGCAACTCTCGAGCCTGCGCCGCGCTCCTTGAAGGCGAAGGCTGGCCTGTCACCAGTGGGCCTGCTTCTGCTTACAGGCCCGGCCCTCCGCCGTGGGCCTGGCTGCGGACAACTGCACGCGCGTCCCAGGCTGCCCGCTGCGCACTCTGGCTTCGTTTCGCGCCGGGCGGCCCTCAAGCGGCGAGAGGGCTCGTTCTCGCTCACCAATATCATGGTACCCTTGCCTTCTTACCGGCCTCGGGCGCGGTATGGAGCGGCAGCCAGTCGTCCTCGGTGGCGCTCATGATGGCGATGGCGAGCACCATCAAGACGCCGCGGATAGTCGCACGACACCCTCGTAAACCTCATCCCGACGCCTGGCTTGACCAGTGGGGCCGCACGTGCCCTGGGGGCAGGCAGAACGTCCGTGGCACGCGAGAATTCGTGCAATGCTGCGCCATTGCGCGCCATTCCACGCGCGCGGCGGCGGAGCTTAGCACCATCGTCAAAGCCGAGACTCTGGCGCGAGGTCGACCCCGCGCGCGAGGTCGGCCGACGCGCGCTGGCGAGGGTCGCCGGGCGCTCTGCGGTGCGCGACGCTCCGGCGGCGCTCCGGCGCGGCCCGGCCGCGTGCAGTCCTGACTCGCTGACATCAGCAACCAAGGCCACCGAGGCCACCGAGGCCACCACCGCCGGGCCGCCCGCCCCGCTCGCAAACGCGATCACTGGCTGGCTGGCCATGTCGTTCACAACGAGGTCCGTGGAGAATGTCGTGTCGATCGACAGCTCCGCGGAGCGCGTCATGGCCATCATTGGCAGCTTCGAGAACGTGCATAAGCTGCATCCCGACATCATCCGCATCCGAGAGCTCGGCCAGGGAGAGGCCGGCGAGGCGGGCTGGCAGCAAGAGGAGGCGGCGCTCGCCAAGCAGACGCACAGGTCCATCCAGCGCACCGCTGCGCGCCGCCGTAGCGAGCAAAAGGACGGCGCCCCGGCCACCGCACAGCAGTCCGGCCATGGGCGACCGGAGCAGCAGCAGCTGACGGCCAGCAGCGAGACGGCTGCACCGCCTCCGGAGCTGCCAACGTCGCAGTACGAGCTGCGCCGCTTTGAGGTCGTCGAGCAGATGCCCATCTGCCTCTGCTGGGGTCCGACCTACACGTACCGTCTGGACGTGCTCAAGACGCACGAGAACCGTCTCTCGACGGCCTCCTACCGGGCCTTCGGCGTTCACATCACCACCGTTTGGAGCCTCTCGGAGCGCCACGACGAGGTTGTCTTGCACGAGGAGCTTAGCGTACGCGCGCCGCTCGTCATGAGCTGCGTGGTCTTCCGCCAGGCGCTCAACGCGCACATTCAGCTGCTTGATCGTATCAAGCGTGCCGCGGAGCTGGAGGACCCATGAGACCCTTCATGAACACCAACTTCGTACGTAGGGCCCGCCTGCGCCTCGAGGTTGATCCTGTGTGTCCTTTTATAAAACACCACGCCTAGGTCGTGCGTGCATGCAAGTACCCATTGCGAGTCGCGAGTCACGTTGCTGCCGGCCGGGCTCTTACTTCCGATGAACCCTATTTCCCGCTTATTGTCTCTTGACTTCGGAAGCGCCGTGACGTGCTGGAAGTTCGCGCCCGCGCTTGGGACGACGCTGTCGCACTTGCCATTGCGCCGCCGCCGGGCCCCTTTTGGTCTGTTTGGTTCGTCCCTTTTCCGCGTCCGACTTGGAGTCGAGGCGCAGACGGGAACTCAGTCAGGGAGGCGGGCCGCCGCGGAACCGGCTTCGGTCGCGTTCTCCGGGAACCGGCCAGGCCGCCAACCCGCCAGTGCCGCGGCCGGGCAGAACCTCTATGCACGTGGGATGACACCGCCACGGCTGCGTAGAGCTCTCGACCTGCCCGACCGGGTGCAGAGCTGGCTGACTCGCCTCGTGGACCGGCTGCCCGAGCAGCTGCGAAGCACCGAGGGCCTCCTGGTCGCTGTCGCCGCCTTGCTAGGCCTCGGGATCCTCATCTACCTGCTCCTGCTCCGCTGTAGTCGCTGCAGCGTCAGAGCTGCCAATCGTAAGTGCTGCATGCTTCTCTGCCCGCTTCTCGCCCTCTGGGAGTGTTGCGCTTGACCTTTGGTTTTTGTTTCCACTGGCGACAAGGGATAATAATCACAATGAGAATGATCAAGGCTTTGATTCTAGTATATGTCCCGGCCCGGTCTCGCCGCGGCGCTGTTGCTGAGAGAGCCCTGGCAGCTAAGCACGTCGGTTGCCTGCCCCTGCCATGCTCATCAACTTTGTAGAGCAGCTCTCGCAGTGTGTCAGGCGAAACGCTTGACAGTGGTCGACAGTGAGCTCATTTGATAGATCTTCCGTGCGAGCGCGATAGAACGCCTCTCGCGGCACAGAGCGCCTCGCTGCCGTGCATCGATCGCTCTGTGCACTCCTCGTCACCCGCAAAGCGCACGCCTACTTTTGCATCGACATGGGCGGCGTGAGAGGGTCAAGGTGCGCACACAAATTTCGCCACGCGCATCTGCCTGCGTTTGCTCGCCCCTTGCTCGCGATCTCGAGAAGAATCTCGCGCGCTCATGCAGTTCGTCAGCTCGTGGAGCCTTGCCGCCTCGCAGTTGCTTGCGCTGGGACGCGCACCACGCACGCACAAAAGTGGGACGCCCGCAGACCGTTGCGGCGAAGGTTGCAATTTTGAAAAGCCTCGGGGCGCTGGGCTGCCGGCGCGGCGCGGCGCGGCGCGGGCGCGGCGCGGTGCGGTGCGGCGCGGCGCGGCGCGGCGCGGCAAGCGCCCGCACGGCGGCTCCTGCAGCAGCGGCAGCGGCAGCAGCAGCAGCAGCAGCATGGCGAAGGTGGTCCCGAGCGCGAACGTCGAGGCGAAGCAGGCCAAGGTGGTGCTGGCGACGCGGCGCTGCGACACGGACACGAGCGAGGTGGACGATGCGGCCGTGGATGACTTCCTCAAGGGCATGAATGCAGCGCCCGCGGCCACGCGCGGCTCAGCGCGAAGACTGAGCGCTGCGCAGCGCGAGTTCCGGGACGTGCTGCTCAAGGGGTCGACACCGCGCGTGCAAGCGCGCAAGCATGTGCAAGAGCAGTGGACGCACTCGAACCTGGTGTCGATGCTGGTGGTTGCGGCGGCGCTCTCCGTCGCATTGATTCTCTTGGGCCAGGCGTGCGAGACAGCGAGCCTGGACGAGGAGACCTCATCGCCCGTGGGCAAAGTCATGATCATCTGTGGGTCTCTGGTGCTAGTGGCGTCCTGCTTCGGCGTGTACGGCGCGCAGCGCGTGCGCGAGGATCTTGAGGTGGACGACGACGGCATTGAGACGCCGGGCCAGCACCTCTTGCAAATATACTTTCACCTGGCCTTCACCATCTGCCTTGCGTTGGTACCCATCAGCCTGAGCACGCTAGCAGATTCAAACTCGGTGCTCAACTACGGCATCTACGGCAACACGGAGTACTATGCACGTGCGTCGGCCGGACTGAGCCTGGTCGTCTGTCTGCTAACGCTCGCCTCGCTCCGGCCCACCATCATGATCGTCACGGTCTACGAGATGGCGCAGAGCTTCCTGGAGAGCTTCGCGCTCATCCTCATGGTGCTTGGCATTATTGGCGTGCGCATGAGCATCTCGCTGCTCGACTATGCGCAGGCCCTGGACGACGAGACGGTCAATAGCGCTGTCGTGCTGAACGCCGTCTACCTTTTGCTGGCGCTCTGCCTACTGCTGATCCTCGTCAGCGTGTTGGGCTTCGGCGCGGCCATGATCGAGCACCTTGCGCTGCTCAAGACCCACGCTGTGCTCATGGCGACGCTGCTGGTCAGCACCTCTGGCGTGCTCATCGGCCTACTCGTCGCGGACGTGGAGTCTGCCATCCTAGGCTCGTGCCGCTCCGTACTCCAGGTGATGTCCTACGAGTGGTGGGACGCCACTGTGGCGTGTGCCAAGTACGGCGGTGCCGTCATTGGCGCGCAAGTGGAGGTGTACAACGCCACAACGCAGCAATATCAGTACTCAAGTACGGGCGTGGGCGATGCCGCAGTCTGCCCGGACAAGTCCCAGGTCGCCTTCGCGTGGGAGTTCTACGAGCCCGGCGGCAACGGGACCGCGGCAAACCCAGAGGCCTGTCTGAACACGGCCTGCTGCCAGATGCTGGCCACCAGCATCAATCAGCTCATGTCGCTCCTCGCGCTCGGCATCCTCATGCTCGTGCTCTGCCTGGCCATCGCGCTGCGGTCCGACATCTGGCTCATACGCAACCGGCACGCGCAGACGGAGCGCGTGAAGACCCTCAGCCGGAACCGCGCGCGCGGCCTCGTCGCCCTCTTGGCCTTGCTGCTCCTCGCCGCGATTGCCGTGCTAGCCACCTCCATCTCTACCAACTCGCAGCGCATCTCGAGCACGGAGGTCGTTGCACAGCTCGATCGCGATACCTACGCCACGAACCGTATCAGTTCGGTGGCCACAACCGACGTCCAAAGCTGTGCAAATGGCGTGCGGGACCGCAACGAGACGGACGTAGACTGTGGCGGCGGCACGGCCCTGGGGGGTTGCTCGGCGCGCTGTTCGCTCGGCCGCGGCTGCTCACAGGACTCGGACTGCCTCTCGGGCCACTGTGACACCACGACGAGCCTGTGCCGCAAGGAGACCTTCTGGGAGCAGTGCTCCAACGGCGTGCGCGACGGCGCCGAGACCGCCGTGGACTGCGGCGGCGGTCGGTGTCGCGCGTACCTGCAGGAGCTTCTGCAGAACGAAACGGCCGAGGGCGACGTTGACAACGCCTTCCTCTGCGCCGTCGGCGCGGCGTGCACGGTGAACGCGGATTGTCTCTCGCAACGCTGCGCCAATGGCGTGTGTATCAGCTGCCAGGACGGCGTGCTCAATGGCGACGAGGGCGACGTCGACTGCGGCTCGCCGCAGTGCATCGACTACTACAGGGCGTACCCGTACGACAGCCCCGCCAACGTGTCGGCCGCAGGCGCCAGCGCCACGGCCGGCGCCGACGGCCGCTGCCTGGACGGGGCCACCTGCACCAAGGCCTCGCAGTGCGCCAGCGGCGTCTGCCACGCCACGCTGGGCGTCTGCGTCTCATGCGCCAACGGCGTGCGCGACGGCGACGAGACCGGCGTGGACTGCGGCGGCCGTGTCTGCTCACGCCGCTGCCCGGTTGGCGAAGGCTGCGAGCAAATGTACGACTGTCAGACGCAGCGCTGCACGACGGATTGCGCGAGCGGCTTCTGCTCGCTCGGCGTCTGCGAGACGGTCTACGTGGCGGCCTCGAGCGACGAAGAAGGCGTTGACGAGGCGCTGCTAGGCAGCGCCCCGGCGTACACCTACATCGCGATCGAATGCTCCGACGGCGAACTCAGCGCGCACGAGACCGACGTCGACTGTGGCGGCGACCTCTGCGCCACGCTCGGCCTCCTCTGTGCCGATGGCCTCGCTTGCAGCGCCAATGCGGACTGTGACAGCAACCTTTGCGTCAATGCAACCTGCGCTTCCTGCTTGAACGGCATCGCGGACGGCGATGAGACAGACGTGGACTGTGGCGGCTCGCGATGCGCCCTGCGCTGCGACCTTGGCGATGGCTGCTCGCAGACCTCGGACTGCGGCGACGACGCCTTCTGCTGGACCGCCGAGGAGTACGCCATCGTGCTGGCTGCCGCCGAGGAGCTCAACCTCACCGACGCACTCGATGACTTCTACCTGCCCGCGCTCAACACGTGCCAGAGCACGCTCACGCTTTCTGTGGAGACCGACTCCTCGGCCATCTTTTATGCCGGCACCTCGCTCGCCACCATTTTCACGCAGATCTCCACGCCTCTCACGCAGTCTCAGGCCGCCGCGGATGCCTCCGACGAGGACGTCGACGAGGACGCCGTCGAGGAGCCCACCGACCGGCGTCGCCGCCTCTCCGTCCGGCGGCAGCGCCGCCTCGCCACCTCTTCCCCGACCTCCTCGGTTGTCTCGGGCCTACAGGCCTCCTCAGACTCGCTCACCGAGCCGTGGGCGCTTGTTTGCCCGCTCGTGTCAACCTTCACGATCGAGGAGGGCAACACCTTTGCGCTGGAGTCCGCGAATGGCGCCGTCGTCACGCTGCTTGACGACGACACCACGCTCGTCGTCAAGCGCGTCTTCGGCTCCTACGCGCCCGACGTGCGCATCTACCCGGCCGAGTGCGTCCCGGCGCAGGAGAACGGCATCACCATCGAGCGCTCCGACAGCACCGACTGTGCGTCCTTCTTGCTCCTCTTTGCCAGTTTCTCCGTCGCCACCTTTCGCATCTCGAGCAGCACCATCATCTCCGGCTCCGTGATCGGCACGGAGGGAGAGCCCGTCGAGGGTGCCTACGTGCGCCTTTGGAGCATCCGCGCCGGCACGTGCTCGTCCGCCGCGGATGCGCCGGCCTCCTGCGCCGACGACTGCACGCAGTACTCGGACATTTACGGGTCCTGCTCCACCTCGTGCTGCGCCTGGCAGGAGAACGACGGCATCGCGCTCACCGACTGCGTCGGCTACTCAGCCGCAAGCACCTCGCAGGTGCTCGTTACCGACGCGGAGGGCGCCTTTCAGGTGGTCATCCCGGAGTTCGTCTCGCGTGAGGATGCCGGCCTCGCGTATCACTTTGGCCTCTCGGTGACGCACGACTACTACATGACGAGCCAGGGCCACGCTTTCAACGTGGAGCCCGGCGCAAGGCACGAACTAGATGCCATCGTCGTGGCCACGGCCCCACTCCAGGCCTGCGGCTGTCGCTCTTTCGCGTCCGAAGATCTCGCAAGCGCCGAGACGCTCTGCAAGAACCCGGTCACGGGCTACTGCATCTCGAGCGAGGGCTCCTGCGCGCAACACCTCGAGTATGCCGCGTGCGACAACACCATCACGCCCAATCCTACGCCGCTGCCCACGCGCCGGCCCACGGCCTCTCCGACGCACGAGCCAACGCTTTCACCCACCAAGCTGCCCACGCTTCTACCCACGCGGTTGCCGACCGAGCTTCCCACGCAGCTGCCGACGGACACGCCCACGGATGAGCCTACCGTCGCGCCCACAGACGCGCCCACGCGCTTGCCCACACAAGTGCCCACGGACGCGCCCACGGACGCGCCAACAGACGCGCCCACCAAGCTGCCGACGGCGTCACCCACGGACCTCCCTACGAAGCTCCCGACAGATGCACCTACAAATCTGCCCACGGAGGCGCCCACCGACCTGCCCACCAAGCTGCCTACGGAAGCTCCCACGCACGCACCGACGGAGGAGCCTACCAATGCGCCGACTCCGCCCACGGAGTCCCCCACAGAGTCCCCCACGGGCGCTCCCACCAAGGCGCCGACGCCGCCAACAATGTCGCCTACCCTCGACCCAACGCTGCTGCCCACGGAGAGTCCCACGAAGGCGCCATCGGCCGCCCCGACGCCAAAGCCGACGACCGCTGCGCCTTCCCACGCGCCAACCCTGTACCCAACGATGCGGCCGACCACATACCGCGAGCCCATGGCGGAGTTCGCTTTTGAGAGCTGCAAGTTCGACTGGCTGGAGGAGACATACGACGCACTCCTGGACCTGGTCGAGTCAACCTCGCACGCACAGGCGGGCGACACTAGCTTCGCCGGCCTCTCCAACTTCCGCGCCGTGTGGACCGAGACATTTACGCTGGAGGTGGCCAGCCTTGCGGACTGCAGCAGCGCGGTGGACCGGGCCGACCTGGAGGCGTCGCTGCTAGAGGCCCGCTGTGGCACGCTTCTCAGTGCAGCGTCTTCTTGCGTCGTAGAGGAGGTTGAAGCCAGCGAGGGCGCCCTCTTCACGGTGACGCTGCGAATCTCCATCGCCGGCCTGAGCGACGCCTTTCTGCTGGACCGCCTCTCCACCTCGCCGCAGTTCCAGGTGGCGTCGACGGCGACGCACCCGCTTGTGACGCGCCTGCGCGCCACGAACTTGGCGTGCTGGAATGAGCTGAGCGTGATCGAGCCTCCGGAGCTGCTCGAGATGGGCGGCCGCTACACGGTTGAGGTGCGCGTTGAGAATATCTACACAACGGGCTATGATGCAAAGGTGACGGCCGTGCAGCGGGGGCTCGCGGAGGTGGACTTTGGCGACGACACCCTCCTGCGGAGCCTGCCATGCGCATCCAGTCCGACGGTCGACGTCTGCCCGGCCACGCGACTGTGCTCGGGCAACGGCGTGTGCTGCGACGCGACGACCAAGGCGCGCGCCGGCTGCCCGGTGCTGGGCGCGTGCTATTGCAACTCTGGCTACGAAGGCTACGACTGCAGCCGTCAGCCCACAGCGCAGCCCACCGTGCAGACCGCGGCTCGTTGCGTGCCGAACGACTTGGTGAGCAACATCGTCGGCCTCTCCGCAATGTTCGAGACCATTTGCAGCACCGAGGGCGCCTGCGAGGAGGCGTCTGAGTGGTGCAAGTACGAGTCTGACGGCAGCGAGGACTCCGCGGAACTCAGCGCGTGCCCTGACGGATCATGGACGCAGGTCTTTCATCAAAAGGACTGCCGTGTCAAGTACAATCTGGGCGAGCAGATTATCGATGCGGTCTTTGGACTGAGCCGATCCTGGCGGTATGAGATCGACGGTGACCCATACCTGTACTATGAGCTTCTGGACGAAGACGTACCCGAGGGCTTCTCCGCCTACTCGATGATGCTGGACGACTGGTCCAGCCTGGACGGCGCGCATCTGATCAACACGAACTTTGCATTGTACCCAACCGAGGCGGACATGGCAAACGGGACGAACCGATGGAATTACGCCAACTACGACGACGACGTCGGCTTTCCGCGCGATGCGCGACCTTTGGAGCAGGGCACCTCCGAGTACATTAAGAGCTACCAGTGGAAATGGGCCAAGTCGTACTGCGGAGTGACGGGCCGCAAGACGCCAACCGTCTCGGACTTTTCATTTAGCATGTGCGTGCCGAGCACCGGCGTAAATCTCGCGGGCGGTGCAGCGTCCGAGAGCGCCATCGTGGCCACCTACGCTGTGGCCGGGTCCGTGTCTGATCTCCAGGTGGGCTTGGGTGTGGAGGCCTCGCTCAAGCTCTTCCGCGGCACCGTGCCGGCGTACGAGAACGTCGTGCCCTTTTACTCAGCCGATGTAAATGTCGATGTGGTGGAGTGGCAGAACGCGTCCTTGGCAGGCGTGAGCGAGGCTGGGACCACCTCGTGCGCGGTGGAGGCGAGCGTGTCCGACTCGATCGTCCCGGTCGTCATCCGCAACGCGACCTTCGAGCTGCCCGAGTTGCCCAGCGGCGACTATACGCTGGTTCTGGAACACGCGCCGGGCGTTGCGGCGGCCGCGCTTGGGCTGGATGCCAACACCGTGGAGGTACTGGGCGCCGGCGAGTTCTACGCGCGCATAGCCACCTTCTCAGTTGCCGATGCCGCCGTGGACCTGCACGTGGAGGTGACGCGCGTGTTGGCGGACGGCGAGCTCATCGTGGCGATGGAGGCCGACTCGTTGGAGGTAGATCTGGTCGTGGAATTCAACGCCAGCACGGACGGCGACGCCTGCCGCGTGAGCAGTAAGATGCTGGCGGACGACGCGTGCAGCTGCGGCGGCGCCAAGCTGCTTCGTGTGGACGAGGCCCTTCAGCCGCGCACAGGCAAGGCGGTGCAGGTGCTGTACTTCGAGGAGGTACGGTCCACGCTGTACTCCTTCTTTTTGAGCCGAAGCAAGCCCGTGGCATCCTCCACGTATAAGATGCACCGCGACGACGCCCGCTGCGGGCCGGACTACCCGCTGGCAAGCGGCGAGCCGGCCCGTTGCCCTCCCGTGGCCGTCACGTGGGGCGACGGAGTGCGCGCGCTGCGGCCGTGCTGCCATATCACCTCAGGATACTGCGGGTCCACGGACGCGTACTGCAAGAGCCGGTACTCGATCGACTACCGCATTTTCCTCGAGGCCGACTGGCCGAACCGCACACGCGAGGACCTCTACTGCAACCGACCCGACTATCTGACGGACGACGGAGACATGGCCACCTGCGCGCTGGAGACCCCATGCTGCGGGCCCAACACGCGATGTGGCTCCTCCGACTACCACTGCAGCTCGTATGCGTCGATCGATTATCGCCCGTTCTACGCGCTGCTGCTCGACAGCACATCCGATGCGGAGGCGCTGGCGACGCTGCAGAGCGGCGCGAGCCCGCTCGAGGCCTCGGCGGCCACGATTCAGGTCTACACGTCGTCTGGTTTGGCTCAGACAGTGGAGCTCGCGGACCCGAGCGACACGATGAACTATCTGGACGGCCATGTGTACGAGGAGGGCGTGGCATCTGCCTCATCGACGTTTTTCCGCGCCTTTTGCATCAATGCCACCACCGCCACGCCCCAGCTCCAGGAGTACCCGGCGCCGCGCTACTTCCAGTGGCGTGGCCAGCTGCTGGGCATGTCGCAGACCTGCCCGGCGACCGGAGACTGCTCTTACCTGCGTCTGAGCGGTCTTCGCACGGTATCGAGCCGCTCGGATGGCGTCACAGCGCCGGCGCTCAATGGCATCTATGTGCGGCGGTATGCGGCGACGTCCGGCTACAGCGCCAACCCGGGCTACCAGATCGCCTACACGGACGACTGCCGAGTCTACGTGCCGCACCCAACGACGGGCCGCAACGTGTGGTACATTGACGTGACGGAGGAGTCTGGCGTCTTGGACGCCTCGGTCTGCATGGAGCAGTGCGAGTCCGTCTCGAGCTGTCAC
The DNA here is from genome assembly GCA_013306675.1 of Thraustochytrium sp. TN22. Classification (NCBI taxonomy): domain Eukaryota; class Bigyra; order Thraustochytrida; family Thraustochytriidae; genus Thraustochytrium; species Thraustochytrium sp. TN22. The sequence continues at coordinate 115,927 of JABLUY010000026.1, read as the reverse complement.
GCAGTGTACTACATCGACTACATTCAGTCATCGACGCAGGAAGTCCGCATCCGCTGCACCTTCCACACGCAGATCCACCTCTGCGGCGGCCTGCGCGCCCGATCGAGTAGCTCGACGCGCGAGGATGTCGTGTACCAAAAGCAGTCATCGACCCAGGACGCGGCAGTGTGGTACACGATGCTGGATACCATGTTTTTGGACCAAAGTGAGCGCGTGCATCTGTACAGGGATGCAGCGGAGGGAGCATGGTTCCTCGACGGGGATCTGGTCCCCGGGAACGGCTACTACGCCACCGTGGAGGTCGAGTCCAGCGGCAGCGAGGTCCCGCCTCGCCTAGGGTGGCGGCACGTGCTCAACTTTGACAATGGGCTCTTTTACAGCCAGGTCACGCCAGTTGCCTCGAGCGCATATGCGGACGATTGCCTGATGGGCGCGAACTTCCCCTCGCTGAACGAGACCGCTGTCGCAGAGGGCTGCGCGTGCGGTGATGCGGGCGGAGCCGTGGCAAGTTGCTACGAGACCAATTGCACGCGGTTTTCGCTGCGCATCATGAGCTCATACATTTGCCTGGAGGCGAACCCATACCGCGGCCAGCTCATGTCTAACATGTGCGACGAGACCTCGGACGCGCAGCTCTTCGTCTTCAACGCAGTCAGCCGGCAGCTCGAGGCACGCGTGGGCGACGCGCACTTTGTGGTTTATCTGAACCAGTACAGCGAGTTCGTTCTTGCGGAGGTGTCGTCAGCGTCCGAGACCGTGACCGATGCGGTGCACGTCTATTTTACTGATGAGAGCTACCTGTGCGTTGACGAGGCCTCGCAGACCGTCGCCTCCACATACGCGGAGGCTGCACAGGACACGCGCAAGTGTGTCTTTCTGGGCGCGGCGCCCGGCGATGCACCGTTGCTGCTGGACGCAAGCTATGCCAGCCTTTGGACAACGTTCACCGCCGTGTAGCTACTTGGGTGTTGCGCGCACAACTGGTTAGAATAATGTGCCTTTGATACTCTCTACTGTAACATGCAGCCCTCGGCGGCGGAATCCGCGGCGCCTCGGTCGTCGAAGGAGACCCCGAGGCGGTCCAAGAGAGCGCGCCCATTGGCCTGGACACTAGGGTGCGTGGGTAACGCCGCAAGGCTCTTCATGGTCGCCTGAATAGCGCCGGCCTCCGAAAGGAGCTGGCGCGTTCGCTCTTGCGAGCCGTCTGAGACGTCGCGCGCGAGCGCTCCGAGCAACCAGAGCCCGGCCGCCACGACGTGCGCGTTCTCGGCATGCGATTTGCTGCTCAGGGCGCGGAAAACAAGATCGTGGGCCCGCAGCTGCGCGTCGAGAACGAGGCGCGCGGGGACAGCGTCCGCCTTCACACAGAGATTGGCGAGCGCCAGAAAACCGAGCGCCTGGAGGCGTGCGGACTTGGGCGAGCGCCAGAGCGCGCGGCAGACCACATGCGCGAACTCGTTCGTGTCCACGCGCACCACCTCATCGGCAGCGAGTTCAGGCGATGCGAGGATGCCGATGCACTGCGTCTGCATCTCGCGGTCCGTCTCGAGCAGGCGCATGCACGCAAGCACCTCGGCAATGCCGCCCGCGGCCGCGATGCGCTGTACCGTGGAGGCGTCCTCCTGGACGAGCTGCGCGAGGGCACATGCACAGGCTCGCGCGACGCGAGCGTCGGAGTGAAAGGCGCGCATCGCGTCCACGATGACTGGGATGCCCCCGGCGACCTCGACTTGAAGCCATTCTGGTGACTGATCCTGCGGCAATAGTGGGGCCGCCTCCAAGGTGCCGGCAAATCCCGCGTGCTGGGTGCTCGTGCAGATGCGGCAGGCCGTGTCGGCTGGGCTGTTGCGAAAGTGGCAGGCCGAGCAGTTCCAGCTTCCCGCAGGGTCCTGTGCCTCGCGCCGGCGGCGTTTCTTGCCGTCTTTGATGAGCTCCACAATCGCGCGGCAGCCCTGCTCCTGGATGCGAGCGTGTGTCTTGTGTCTGCGCATGGCATCCAGCGTGAGCTGCACGTTGCGCGCGCAGAAGTCTGGCTTGGCGCCGCGCTTGATGGGGGATGGCGGTGCCGCCTGGCCGTGGCGTGGCGAGGCGGCTGCTGCGCGCCGCGCGGCAGCCCGTTCTGCCTTGGCCTTGGCCCGCGCAGGGGTCTCAAGACGCGGGTCTCCTCCATCCTCCTCTTCGCTGTCTTCCTCGGTGTCGAGCTGCGTGAGGGCCAGCGCCCGAGGGGGCGGCGCAGCGGGGCTCTTGTTGAAGGGCGCCTGCGCGAGGCCGGCGCGTCGCAGCAGCTTGCGCGCCTCCTGCGCCTGGCGCACCAGCTGTGTCAGCTGAGCCCAGAGCGCCGCCTGCTCGGGCGAGAGTGCAGCGGGCGCGGCGGCGCCGAGGCCCTCCTGGAGCAGCACGATGATCTCGCTGGCGGGTCGAACGTCCAGGTCCGGCGTCACGGGCGTGCGCGCGAGCGCGTGCGCCCAAAAGGCGCGCTCTCGCGCATCCAGCAGAAGCGCTGCCACGCCGCCACCCGGCGGCGCCATTCTTTGTGGCGCGTGGTTGGCGCTTGGCCTCCCCCTCCGCTTCCGGCTTCACGGCCGCCACCGCCGCCGCCGCCGCGCAGCGTAGCGCTTACTAATCTGTGTTTGCATCTCTCTGAGCGTGACAGTGAGTCCGAGTTCGAGTTCGAGTTCGAGTCCGAGTCTGTCAGCGATGGCTCAGGCCGTTACGGGACCGAGCGCCCATGTCCCTGACAAGCAGGGAGAAAGGACACAAGTGTCCCACGAAGATCCTCTCACGGCTCGTGGGCCTCGGGCGACCGGGTGCTCGCTTCTGCGGCAGCAGCTGCTGCCGCCGTGGCCTCCGCGGGCGGTGGCACAGGCGGCGGCAAGGGCGAGCGCAGGTGACGACGTAGGAGGGCCGCGTAGATGGCGAGCTTGGCATCGTGCGTGAGCGGAGGGTTTTGCGTGGTGAGCGACTGGATGAGGGCATCGCGCTCGGCGGGCGGGCAGGCGTCGATGAAGCGCTGGATCACGTCGGGCTTGCCGCGCCGGCGAAGGACGTCGAAGAGTGTGAGCGCCGCGACGTCATGCACGCACTCACTGACGTCGTAAAATATGACGATGGAGTTGTCAAAGGTAATGTAGATGAAGCACACCGAGGTGCGGTCTGGCGCGTGCTGGTAGGCACCTGCGAGGAAGCCCTGGACCCGCGTCTCGAACTGGTACCGCACGATGTTGCCTCGCATGTCGTAGATGCTGGTGAGCCCGTCCCAAGCACACGAGACCACCTCCACGTTGCCGTCCCCATTCACGTCCAGCGACTGGATTGCGAAGAGCTGCCGCTCGTGCGTTTCCACGCGCAGCTCCTCCTGATACAACAGGCTGTTGTACACATCGGCCGGCGCGGCTGTGCCGGCGGACGACGGGGAAGGTGGGGGCGACGAGAGTGGCTGCGTTTGCGCAGCTCCTGGGTTTGACGCGTAATAGGCGGAGGTGGCGCGGCCGAGCGGCGGCGCCATCTCAGTGACGACGAGCTCCAAGCGCAGATAGCGGCCGTAGCCGAGCACGACGATTGCGCCCGGGGGCTTGCCGTCGTTGGCACGGGAAGACCCGTCAGCGCGGTCCGCTCCAGGCCCCGTTGGCGCGCTGCGGAACGAGCGCATCTGCCCCGAGGACGACCTCCGACGGCGCGTGCCGGGCGCAAGCGTACCCGGGGGCGGCGTGTTCGTCTTGGGCGTCATGGGCGCGCCCGCGGGACGAGACTTGTCGCCGTCCTGCTTGGCCGCGTCCGGGGCTCGACACAGCCCGTGCACGATGAGTGGACGGTCCACGATCAGCGCGACGGAATCGACGTCGAGGTCCGAAGACGAGGACGACGACAGCGAGGACGAGGACGCGGAGGACGAGACGATCCTGCTAGGCGACAACGGGTCCATGTCAAAGTTCCTGGCCACCATCTTGCGCCGCTGGCTGGCGCCGTAGGACCGGCTACCGACGAACTTATTGCCACCAGGGCCGGCTCCGAGGCCGGCTCCGGGCACGCTATTGCCTGGGCCGCTGCTGCCGACACCACCGACCATGCCGAACTCATCAAGCTTTTCCAGGCGGTGCTGCATCACGTTGCCGTCCATGGTGAGCGCCACGAGGCCGCCGAACTGCAGGCCCATGAGCACGAGCGGCATGCGACTCTGCCGCGGGTCCACGCAGGAGAGCGAGGCGGCCGCCCTGCCATGTACCTTCCACTCCTGCAAAATCTCCAAGTTCCCCTTGGCGGCCGAGGAGGGCGTGAGCCAGCCCTTGCCCTGCGACGTGCGCTGCGCTTGCCGCGGCGCGGCCAGCGCCTGCACGGTGGTGTCGCCCTGCACGCAACCGTCGGTGCTGGCGATGAGCAGCACGTCGCGAGGATCTACCAGGCTGCCCATGAACCAGTCGCCGTCCGCCAAGTGCGCGCAGGCCACGTTCCACGGGATCTCGAAGCTCGCCGCGACTCGCAGCGTGTTGGTGTCGCGGTCCGCGTGCACCACCGCGCACGAGCCCTCCGCGTTGACCACCACCACGTCCGGCCTGGGCCCCATCAGGAACCTGCGCGTCACGAAGATACCCACGACCGTGCCCAGGCCCTCGAGCTTAGCCCACCGCGCCCCGTGCTTGTACACGAACAGCTGGCCCTCGCAGTTGCCCACGACGAGCTCCGGCTCGCCGTCGCCGTCCACATCGCCCAGCGCGCACGCGCCCGACAGCAGGCTGCCCTCGAACGGCACCTCCACGCGGCTCACCAGGCTCACCTGCCGCCGGTCCATCCTGCCGCCGCGCTACCGCCGCGCGCCGGCCGCGCGCCCGCCGCCCGCCGGAGGCTGCCCGAGCTCGCTCGACTCGTTCAGGCTCTGCAGGAAGCGCGACGAGGACGACTTGGAGCTGACTGTGAACACGAGGCAGGAGACGGCGCTCGCCCTGGAGGACCTGGGCGAGGACCTGGGCGAGGGACGAGGGCCGGGAGCGTCGACGGCGACGAGGGCGCGGCAGACGACGAGGACGCGAGGACGCGAGGACAAAGGTGGCGCTTGTGAGCTGCATCCGTGAGATGCCTACCACTGGCAAACAAGCGGAAAAAGGAAAGGCAGGAAGAGGGACAGTGAAGTAAGCGGAGCGATCTGAGACATTGCTCACGCGATCTGAGACATTGCTCACGCTCTGGCTCGTCTTGCTCTGTGATACTGAGTTAGGCCCTGACGGTTCGATGAGCGATGCGCATGGTTCACTCGATGCGTGCTCGAGGCTCGCTCGATGCATGCGCTCGGTGCGTGCGATCGGTGAGCTCTGCACCCTGCTCTGGATGCTCTGCAGCCCTCTGTAAGCCCTATCCTCCTCTGCACTGAAGGACTCTGCTGACTGACGTATGTAGGTGTCAAGACATCAAGTTTGTCAAACGACGAAAGAGGCCTAATGACGCAAGGAAGCGGTTCATGGCACGAGTGGCGCGAAGAGCAGAACCGGGACGGTCGCGCGCGCGAGAGCGGCATGCGCGCGGCGGAGGGCGGCGCGGCGCGCGCGGGGCCGGCAGGGGCCGGCCCTAGGCCCCATGCGCGCGCCGACCTGCTCGCGGGGCCGCCGCAGTCGCAGGCTGCGCCGGCGGAGGCCGCCAAGGCGCTCGCGCACTCTCTAGTACGTCGTCGAGGCGGAGACCGACGGTGACGCGAACGAGGAGAAGGAGGACGAGAAGGGGAAACTAACGTGGGGCAACTGGGCGCGCAGATTAAGGGCTTCGAGCTGGTGAACAGCGTCGCGAGCTGCGCCGGGCAAGAGGCCCCGGGCCAGGGGCCGACCCCACCAGCTGCGCCCGGCGCGGCAACAGCGGCAGCAGCGGCAGGGCTGCCGGCGCCGGCCGACGCTATGGAGGATGAGGCGCCCCGCGTGCCAATGCCTGCACCGATCGTGGCGCAGACTCAGCCGCTGCAGCCCACGCAGTCGCCGCAGCACGCGCAGCCGCCGCAGCACGCGCAGCACGCGCAGCACGCGCAGCACGCGCACCAGCAGCACCTGGCGCTGCGGGCCGCGGCGGCCGCCGGTGCGGCGGGGATGGTGCCGCCACGGCAGGCGACGTCCTCACCTGCACGATTTTCGTCCTCGTCATCCTCGTCGTCATCGTCGCGCACCGTGGACGCCGAAACGGCCATGGAGAGCGACCACAACTACCATGCCGACGAGGAGGACGGCGACGACCCGGACGACGACTTCTATGTGATGCACATGTCATCGAACTGGGACGGTAGCTTGGCGGGCACGTGGTGGTCCGACTTTTGCGTGCGCCTGTATGACCTGGAGCGCGGCGTGACGGCTGCCGGCACGCAGGTCCTGCGTGGGCACGAGGATCGCATCACTGGGCTGAGTTTCGGCGACTCGCGGTCCGAGCCACAGGCGGTCTTCTCGTGCGCCGAGGACGGCGTGGTGGCGGTGTGGGACCGGCGCACAGGCCAAATGGCGCAGCGTTTCCGCGCCGCCGGGTCGAGCCCCGAGCCGGTGCCGTTTCTGAGCGTCGACGTGGGCTGCGAGAACGGCCTCCTGGCGGCCGGTACGGACGAGGACGAGGACTCGCGCGTGATGTTTTGGGACCGGCGCAGCTCTCGCCAGCTGGGCCAGTATGTAGATTCACACACCGAGGGCGTCTCGCAAGTGCACTTCAACCCGCTGCGCAAGATGGAGCTGGCCACCGCAGGCATGGACGGTCTGGTGTGCTACTTTGACATTCGGCAGCGTAGCGAGGAGGACGCCCTGGTCTCGGTCATGAACGCGCAGTCGCCCGTCAGCCGCATTGGGTTCTTTGGCCCGCAGCAGGAATGCCTCTTTTGCCTAACGCACTCCGAGACCTTGCACCTCTTCCACGCGGAGAAGTCCGTGGCCATGGCGGAGTTTCCCATGATTCGCGAGAGCTTGGCGGCGCAGGGCATGCCCTCGGACTTTCTGATCGATTGCGCCTACGTGGAAGGCCCACCCAAGTCGCGCAGCCAGACCCTCCTGCTCGTTTCGGGGGATCACTCGGGCACGATCTGCCTCGGCGACGTCACGCTCGCGGGCGTGCGCAAGCTGTGCACGGTACAGAGCTCGATAGGCCACAGCAAGGACGTGCGCGCAGTCACCTTCGTGCGCCCGGACCCGGTCACCGGCGTGCCGGCGACCATTCTCTCCGGCGGCGAGGACGGCCTCATATGCGAGTGGCGCCACGCCAAGTCCCGGGCGCCGGTCGCGGCAGCGGCCGCCTCGGCCGGCCGCAGGCGGAGGCGTTTCCGGCGTTGATGCCGCGGCGTTGTCTTGCTGAGAGAATGACAACGGGTGAGCGGGACACGGAGCGAGCGAGCGCCCAGTGAAAAGGGTGGAGCAGGAGGAGAGAAGTTCCATCAAGGACGGTCACTCCCTTTTTTCCTTCTTCATCGAAGTGAGAAGAAGACCACCATTCAAGGCCGGGCCGATCTTCCGCCGCCGCGCCGCGTGTCATCGAGCACTGATCATGTCCAGTAGAAGCTGTGTGTCTGAGTGTGTGTTTTACAAAACCAAAAGGCCAGATAGAAATGAAGCAAAGGGAAGGTTCTGTCGTGATATGACGCGCGGTCGACTTCGTCCAGCGAAGCGAGGGGTCCGTGCTCCTCGTCAGGACCTGTACGCATAAGGGTTGTCATCTTCCTCGTACTGGCGCTCCTTGGCGAGGAAGTGCTCGCGCTCCTCCTCGTGCGACTCGCGCTTGACAATGTCGTCGGTGATCTGCGCCACCTGCCACGCGTGGCAGGTTGACACAAGCGCCGTGGCGGCCAAGCCGACGGAGGAAACACCGCCAATGCCGAAGATAACCTGAAACTGCGTGTAGGAGAATTCGCCCGCGTAGTTCTCCTCGAAGAAGGCGCGCGATCGGCCGCCCGACAGCGGGTACCAAAACATATACGAGTAGTACGTGCCCACGCCCACGATGCTGAGCTGGCACAAGATGTAGGCCACCAAGATCAGATTCGCCGCCCACCGCACGAGGAAGATCGCGCCGCAGCACGCGCGCACCGTCGTGAACACCAGCCCCACGGCCGCTACCGCGCAAACGAACAGAAAGTACCGCATGCCCTCCGGCCCATAGTCCGATGCGTCCTTCCACAGCGCGATCGTCGGCGTCGCGAGGACGACCTCGAGCAGCACCAGGCACACGTGCCCGGGCAGGAGCCCCAGCAGGCACATGGCGCCGCGGTCGCCGCCGCTGCCGCTTCCGGCACCGCCGCCGCCGCCGCGCCAGCACCAGCTCCAGCACCGCCGCCGCCGCCGCGCCGCCGCGCCGCCGCCGCCGCCACGCGCGCGCGCGGCCTAGGGGGTTTGCTGGCTGCGAGTTGACTAGCGTCGAGTACGCGTACCCGGCGAAGCCGGCGTCTTTCAACGGCCTTCAAGTCAAGGTCGCCGCCACGCCGCGGTATCTTTGGCGCCGGCGGCCTGTGCGGCGGCGGGCGCCGGCGCCGCGGGGCGCAAAACGTCGCAGGACCGTCGTCGCTCCTGCGCGCTCCGCGGCCGGGTGCTGGCAGGCGTGCCGAGCTGAGCGCTGGCTGGCGGGGGCTTCGAGCTTTGCGAGCCCAAAAGACCTGGACGGTACCTGGTACAGGTACCAGAACATGGGGCTGCGCGCTGCCGGGCACCGGGTCGACTCTGCGGACAGGAGAGCCCGGCCTGGCAGAGCAAGCAGGAGGAGACGAGAAGGGCAGCGAGCTGCCGCTTGGCTGGAGATGATGATCCGAGAGGGGCGCCGGTGCTACTTCAACTTGTGTGCCAGGAGAGAAGAATCAAGTTGCTGTAATGGCCTCCGACTTCGCTGCCCTTTGCTGCCACAAAGCCAGCAAGAAGAAGATGGAGCTCGAATCCAGGAGCTGCCCCTTGACGTGCCTGGGCTTGGGCTTGGGCGGCTTCGCTCAGGCGCCTTGCTGCTGTCTTGATACGCATAGTGCAGGTTGGTCCGTGCTCTCTTGCCCAGCGCAGGCTCTGCGGACACCAGGGCCCATCTCGCCCCGCTCGCCCCAAGATCGCCTCCCGCGCTTCTTCGACATTTTCCTCGGTGAACCCGCTCCTTGCTTGCAGTGCACGTTCAGCCTTGTAGGCTAGTAACCCTTACCTTCAAGTTGCACGTTCACCAGCCTCGCAGTTAACGTTACTTTCAACCTTGTACCTTCTCTGCACACTTGCCAGTTGGCAGCGCGCTGCCCGCTGCAGTGTACTCGCTCGAAGAGCGGCCAGCTCCCCCCAGGCCTTCGCTCGGATTGGTCTGCGGCCAAGAACTCGCCCACTGCAAAATTCCTGAGCACAGTGAGAGGAGGCTCCGAGTTTCACTGCCCAGCGATATCTTCGCGGCGGCCGTGGCGCCGGGTGCACGCGTGCACGCGCTGCAGATCAGATCTCGCGCTCCTCGCCGGCTCGCGAGGGCGGGCACCCGCCCTGCACCAGGTGCTGCAAAAGGCAATCGAAAGGCAATCGGAAGGCAGGCAAAGCCCGAACACTCCGCTTCCATCGAGGATGGCGCAGCGCGACTGGGTGGGCGATCTTCGCGCGAGGCTGCTGCGCTGGCAGGGCAGGCTCGCGTGGACGGAGGCGCGCGAGGCGGGACACCAGGACGCGCATAACGACGAGGAGGGCGAGAGCCAGGACGAGGAAGGCACCACGGTCGTGTCAAGCAGCGCGGACCTGGAGCGCGAACTTGAGCGCAGAGACACGGTGGACAGCAGGGACCAGGAGGAGGAGGACGACGAGGACGACGAGGATGGGAGCGAGGATGCACAGGCGCACACGATGCGAGGCCATAAGGAGCGCGACGGCTTCAGCGCGAGCCACTTCGAGGAGCAACCCGTGCCGGTAGAGTTCCTGGAGTCGACGCTCGGCGGCCTTGGCGAGCGGCTCGTGGTGCAGGACAAGAAGCGCATGACTGTGCGCGACACGCCGGAGGCCGTCGATGCAAGCCTACGGAGGCGCGGCGCTGGCGAGGTGGCGGACCTGGCCATGCGCGGGAGCACGCGCTTCGGCGCGCTCAATCTGGACCTGCGCAACGAGTACCGGAAGCCCCGCCTGGAACTGGCGCTGGAGTTCCGCGAGCGTCATCACCCGCACGACGAGAATGGCGACCCGCTCACGGTGTGCGGGAGCCACACGGGGTTTTTCAACCTCATCTGCCGCAAAGAGGACAAGGCAGGCTTCTTGCACTTCGGCGCCGGTATCTCGAGCTACTTCAAGACGCTCAAGTGGCTCGGCGGCATGTATCTGGTCCTGCTCACGCTGCACATCCCAGTGATGGTCATCAACGCGTCAGCCGGCACGTACTACGACGATACTGCGGTGCCGCTCATCGAGACCACCTTTGGAAACTTATATCGAGAGCCTCCCGCGAACGGTTCGGTCGTCGAGGAAATCTACGCGCCCGACCTTCCGTCTCTGTGCGCGGGCGGCGCGTGCCGGATCGAGCGCTCGCGCCTCGTCTTCTACTACGGCATTCTAGATGCCGTCACAAGCGTGCTGTTCCTCTTCTTCGCCGCCTATGTTCGCGTGCTGACGCGGCGCGAGCGGCGGCGCTACCGCAAAGAGGTGCTCAAAATTGAGCACTACACGGTGCAGGTGGAGAACATTCCGCCAGACTCCAAGGCAGAGGACATCAAGCGACACTTCGAGAAGTTACTCAACACGGAGGTGTATGACGTGCAGCTGGTGCACGGCACCGGCAACGTGATCGCGCTGTGTGTGCGGCGCGGCCGCCTCATCACGCGCCTGGCCCGCGCCGACGCGCGCCGCAAGTACCTGGACAGGCACAATGCGCCGCTGCGAGAGCGGGAGCGCGCCGAGGCTCGCTACGACGCGATCTACGAGCAAGTGATGCAACTCGATGAAGTCGCGGCCAGGGCGGCCGAGGAGGGCGAAGCGCTCTTCGCCTTTGTCACCTTCAACGACCAGCGCGCGCGTCGCCGCTGCCTCAAGCTGTACCGGCGCTTCGCCTTCTCGCTGCGCCAGGACGAGGCGCTGCGCCTGAACGGCGAGCACGAGATCAACGTCACCCGCGCCCCACCCCCGTCGACGCTACTGTGGGAGAATGCCGAGATCAGCCGCCGCTCACGCTTCATGCGGTCCGCGCTCACCGTGCTCATGGTCACGGCCATCCTCGTCGCGTCCTTGAGCATCGTCTACGTGACGGAGCCGTACAATATCTCCAAGTCCTTCATCGAGGTCACCACGGGCCTCAACGAGCAGACCGCCGTCTGCAACGGCCTCTTTGCTGGCGCGCAGTCTTTTGCGGAGGCGCAAAGCATCGCAGACGATCCCGCAAACCAGGCTGGTTTTAGCATTCCTGGCCGCGAAGGTCTGACTTTGCCCGACTGCCTTTGCTCTGCCATATTCGTCTCGGGGGTCAACTTCCCGGACGACGATCTGCCCAGCAGCCTCTTCACTGGCGATGGCTACTGCGCCAGCTATCTCCGCGCGCGAACAGCGGCGCTGGCCATTCAGGTTGCCGTCAGCTTCTGTACACTGCTCTTCAACGTGGCCGTCTTTCTTGCCCTCACGCAGTCCGCGGGCTTCATGCGCTACCAGTCGGTCGTGCGCCGCGAGCTGGAGATCATGCGACGCCTCTTCGTGACCTCATACCTGAACACGGGGCTCATCGTCCTCGTGCTAAATGTCGACTGGGAGACGATGCTGCGCGTTGAATTCAGCGGGCTCGGCTGGTTGCTCGTGGGTAACTTTGACGACTTCAATCAGGAGTGGTACCGCTTCCGTGGCATCGAGACCATTGCCATCATTTTCTTGAATATCTTCGCGCCTCACGCCTACCCGCTCGTCCTGGCCGTCGTCAACTCGGCCTACCGTCGCCTCAAGACGCCCATCTCGCAGACCGAACTCAACGAGATGTACTTGGGGCCCGACTTTGTGCTCTCCTACCGGTACGTTCGCGGCGGTCTCAATCCGTGCAATGCCGTGCCGTGCCGTGCCGTGTCAAAGACACAAGCCATGCTAACCACGCAGCGCGCGCAGTTACAGCCAAGCGCTGCTCATGTGCTGGGTTATTTTCACCTATTCGGCGTCCATGCCGATCCTCTACTTGTTCGGTACGTTCACTCGTCCGCGCCGGCGGCCGGGCGCAGTCGGCGCAGTCATCGTGCCCGGCCGCTCGCCATTTCGCGCATTGGCAAGCTCACCTGACTCTTCTCGTGGCGCCGCGAACTTGGCGACGCGCGCACGCTGCGCGCAGGCTTGCTCTCCATCGCGCTCTCCTACTACGTTGACAAGCTCTTCTTCACCAAGATCTGCCGCACACCGGTCGAGTTCTCCGGCGCGCTGGCGCTGTGGGCGAGCGAGATCCTGCAGTGGGCCGTCGTCATGCACATTTGCTTCGGTGTGTGGATGCTCACCACGCCCTACATTTTCCCGCCGCTGCCTGACAACTCCGGCTTGACCGTCCTTCGGTCGCTGACCGGGACGCCCCTGCAAGAAGGCCAGGGCCTGCACGACCTCCCATTTCGGGAGGAATTCGTCGTGCGCATCTTCTCCGACCAAGCGCTCCCTGACTTTGTCGTGCTCTCCGTCTACCTTGCCTACAAGGCCTTCCGCAATTTCCCGCTCGGCTTTCGCATGCTTACCTGGATCTACGCACACTCGCGTCGCCTCGCCTTTCGGTTGCTGCAGCGCTACCCGAAGCGCACAGCAGACCTGACAGCCTTTCTGGACGAGTCCTTCGCGGACGAGCGCCAGCTCACCTTTGAGCAGGCGCTGGACGCAGGCTCCATCGAGGGCATTCGCTCCTACTTCATCCTGGCAAACCCAAAGTACGCGCGCGCTTTTCACCGCCGCGAAGACGACGTCTCCGTGCAAGACAAGGCCGAGAGCTCCACCGTGAGCCTGCTCGACATCCTGCGCGAGCGTGCCGCCGACGGCAACGGCATCAGCACGGCCTTTTCCATGACGGGCACCTCCTTTTCTGATCGGTCTCGAACGGGTTCTAGCGTTGCCGCTCTCAGCGAGGCATCCAAGTCTTCTGCGTGAATTCGGTCAAGTGATCAGCTCGCAGTCAGAGATGAAGGCACTGCATCTCGCCGAAACCAAATGTTTACTCTTACAGGCCTCTCGGGCCGCCGACCACGACTCGGATCGGCCCACAAGTTTGCACTGGTTGACCTTGGAGGCTTGGCATCATCCCTCGCTCGCGTGTCCGACCGGGAGTGGGCCGCGGCCGGTGGCGCTGCGTTCTTCAAGCCGCTCTCGTGGCTTGGCTTGCAGCGTGAGGGCCAGGCTGGGCGCCGCGGCGGCTCGCGTGCGACCCGTCGGCCAGCGCGGGGGCTGGCGCCGCTGGCGCCAAGGCCGTGCTTGGTGACTACCTCCGAGCTAGCTAGCAAGCTAGTAGAGCCTGGCTGCGAGGGCCCGGGGCATTGCTTCGAGAGCCTGCCAGTGAGGCTGAGTCGGCCCGGGATTCATTCAACCGCGCCGGTCGATGATCACGATTCGCGAGCGACTGCGAGTACCCCCGACAAGGCGTCAAGTTCCAGCTCGCCGGGAATGGTAGTCACGTTATGCGCTGCATGCACATTCACAGTCAACGAAGTTCTGAAAGCTAACTTGAACTTGAACGTACAGTGCAGTGTCGCAGCGGCCGCGCCGCACCCACGGCCCACGGGCCGCTGGCACCGGCCGTGAGGTGGCACGCGCCCGGGCCGTCGTACCCGAGTCAACGCGAATCACGCCTGATTCGAGACTCGGTGTCTTGGCCTGCTCCTGCAAACTGAGCCTGGCCACAGACTGCCACAGGCTGGCACTGGCACTGGCAGTCAAGGCGGGAGGCTCCAGCACCGTGACAACGGCACACAGCACTGACAGCAGGCCCTGAGAAGGGCACGAGGCACAGGTCACACTGCTCGTTGGTGGTTGCGCACGCGTGCTGTATGCGACGTCGTTGGAAAAGGGTGCACAGCCAGCATGGCTGAGCTACCATGTCCCTTGCGTCACGGTGGGAGCGACGTCAACATTCTAGCGCTAGCTCTAGCTACCCGTACCAGGGTACAAAGTAAATCTCTGAAAGTGAGTAGCTGAGCCAAAACGTACACGCTGCTATGGATGGTGCCGGTGGTCGGTCGCGGCCGATTTTTGCGTGCGGCATGGTGAGAAACTGCGCGACCGCAGCTTGGAGGCTCCAAAACGCATTCGCATTCGGCCAGTGGCGCACTCACTGCACGCGGCAAGAGCAAGCAGGATGAGCGGGCGCGGCTGGGTGAGCCAGCTGTACGAGAAGCTGCTCGCTGAGCAGGGCGCTGGGGCAGAGGAAGCACCAGAGGATGCGGACGACCTGGATGATGCGAGCGAGGCCGACGTGAACGAAGCCGTGTGGAGCGTGTCCACGGCCGAAGACCTCGAAGGCGCCGTCGGAGGCACCGAGGACCTCGACGACCACAAGAAGAGCCATGAGACTAGGGCGCGCTACAGCACGAGCATGGCAAGCCGTGCGCGGTCCCGACGGCAAACGCGACTCGAGTACGTGCAGCCACGCGTGGAGACTGCACTGGAGTTCCGTAAGAAGCACCACCCTGCCGACGCCAAGGGCGAGCCGCTGACGGTGCGCGGGACGCGCACGGGGCTCTTCGCCATGTGGTGCAAGCGCACGAGGTCGGACCTGCTGCCCTTTGGCGCCGGTATCTCGAGCTACTTCAAGACGCTCAAGTGGCTGGGCATCATGTACATGACCCTGCTGCTCCTCCAAGTCCCCGTCATGGTCATCAACTCGCAGGGCGGGAACTACTATCAAGCTACTCTCGTGCCCTCCATCGATACAACATTCGGCAACCTGTACCGGCCGCCGCCCGAGAACGGTTCTGCCGTCGATGAGGTCTACGAGCTGGATTTTCCCGCGCTCTGCTCTGGCGAGACGTGCAAGGTAAAGCGCTCGAGCGTTGTTTACTTTTGCGGCGTCCTGGATGCCATCGTGTGCATCATCTACCTCTTCTTCGTGACCCACATTCGCATTCTGACGCGGCGTGAGCGCCGGCGCTATCGCGCGGAGAACATCAAGATCGAGCACTACAGCGTGCAGGTGAAGAACCTCCCTGACGACTGCACGGTGGAGGAGATCAGGCAGCACTTCGAGCAGCTCCTCAACACCCAGGTCTACAGGGTCCAGCCGGTCACGAGCGCCGGCAACGCTGTCGCACTCTGCATGCGGCGCGGCCGTCTCCTTGCTCGCTTGGCCCGTGCCGACGCCCATCGGCATACCCTGCGCCAGCAGAGCGCTTCTCCGCGGAGCATCGAGCGAGCAGACGCACGTTACCACGGCCTGCACGCCAAAGTGAAGCGGGTCGACCAGGAGGCGGAGCAGAGTGCCATGGGCGGCAAGATAGTCTCCGCCTTCGTCACCTTTAACTCGCAGGAAGCGCGGCACCGCTGCCTCCAGCTCTACCGGCACTTCCTCTTATGGTTCGGCCAGGACGGCGAGCTGCGTCTACGCGGGGAGCACAAGATCACCGTCACGAGTGCACCTCCTCCCTCCACCCTACTGTGGGAGAACACGGAGGTGACGCGTCGCTCGCACCAGGGGCGGTTCGTGTTGACCTCCATCCTGATGGTTGTCATCTTGTTTTGCTCCATGACTGTCGTAAGTTCATCGGCCAGGTTGGCCTCCCGAGGTTGAATGCATGTTCGCACGTCACATCGAGGGACTGACCTTAATTGTGTGCCGCGATGTTCGCAGATCTTTTTCGCGGACCCCTACAAGATCTCCAAGACGTTGATCGACGTCACGTCTGGCCAGACGGAGCAGAGCAGCATCTGCAACGGTCTATTCGCAAACGCGGGGTCCTTTGAAGAAGCACAGAGCATCGCCGACGACCCCGCGAACCAGACGGGCTTCTCGATTCCTGACCACGAGGAGCTCACGCTGCCGGACTGCCTGTGCGCGTCGATCCTCCTTGCCGACATCAGCTTCCCGGAGGGCGAGACTCCGAGTGGCCTCTTCGTTGGGAACGGATACTGTGCTGCGTACATGGAGGCCCGATTCAGAGCCGTGCTTATCCGCAGCTTTGTGAGCTTCAGCACGCTGCTCTTCAACGTACTCGTCTTCATGGCGCTGACATGGACGGCCACCTTTATGCGCTACTCATCTATCGTGCGGCGCGAACTCGAGGTCATGCGCCGCTTGTTTGTCATTTCCTACCTGAACACGGGCCTCATCGTTCTGGTGCTCAATGTTGACTGGAGGACCATGCTGCGGATCGACAGGTCCGAGGAGGATGGCTTCTTGGTCGGCAGCTTTGACGACTTCAATCAGGAGTGGTACCGTTTCCGCGGCGTCGAGACCGTCGTCATCATCTTTCTCAACATCTTCACGCCGCACGTCTACCCGACGTGTCTGGCCTTGGCCAAGGCGGCTCGACGACTCGTCTATAGCGACCGCATCGGCTTCCTGAGGCCCATCTCGCAGGCGCAACTCAACGAAATGTACCTCGGGCCTGACTTTGTGCTCTCGTACCGGTACTCGCAGGCGCTCTTCATGTGCTGGCTGATTTTCACCTACTCGACGTGCATGCCGATTCTCTACCTCTTTGGTACGTTTTCCTTTCTCTTGCCCGCGCTCAGAACTGGCGCGGCGGCGGCGGCGGCGGCGGCGGCGGTGGCGGCGGCGGCAGCGGCGGCGGCGGTACGCATGAACTGACGTCGAAGAACCTTCTGGGCGCACGCAGGCTTCATCGCCGTCTTCTTCTCGTACCTCGTCGACAAGTGGTTCTTTACTCGGATCTGCCGGACGCCAGCAGAGTTCTCTGGCGCCTTGGCGCTCTGGGCGAGTGATATTCTGCAGTGGGCTGTCGTGATTCACATCTGTTTCGGCGTCTGGTCGCTCACAACTCCGTACATCTTCCCGCCTCTGCCGAACAACTCCGGCCTAGCGGTACTCAAGCGGCTGACCGGAGCTACTCTGCAGGATGGCCAGAGCCTGCACGACCTGAACTTTTTGCAGGAGTTCGTGGCGCGCATCTTTTCGGACCAGGCTGTGCCGGACTTCACCATATTGGCCTTGTTTTTGACCGTCAAGCTCCTGCGCAACATCCCGCAGGGCTTCAGAGCAGTCTCCGCGGTGCACGTCGCCGTTTCAAAGGCGCTGCGGTGCAAACCGCGGAACTCTTCGGACGTCGCGGCCTTCTTGAACAATTCCTTCGTGGATGCACAGCAGGTGACTTTTGCTGAGGCCATGGCGAGCAACTCAGTCAAGGGTTTTCCATCCTACTTTATCCTGGCCAATCCGAGGTATGCGCGCGCTTTCCACATGCGCGAGGAAGACGACGAAGAGCCCGACGGGGGCGAGCGCAACGCGGGGAGCCTCGTTGAGATCCTGCGTCGAAAGGCCACAAAGGGCAATGGCGTGAGCCCGGAATTTGTCCTTGCCGACGACGCGGAAGGGAGCCACAAGCGCGGCTCGTGGTTTTCGGTCAGCTCTCCAATCTCAAGGAGGAACAAGTAGTGATTGCAGGGATGGAGTGCCAAATTTGTTGGAAGAAAGTGTCCTTGCGTGCACGATGGTCGCGCTCCAAGCGCAGCCAGCGCGCGCGCTCTCTAGAAAAGGGGGGCTCAGCTCAGGCGCGCGAGGGCGGAAGCATGGATCCTTGGCGCGAACGCGGCTGCGGCGGTGGGAGCTGCGCCTGCTGGCGCTGCTGGCCCTGACGCAGCGCCTGTTGTTGTTGCTGCTGCTGCTGCTGCTGCTGCTGCTGTTGCTGTTGCTGTTGTTGCTGTTGCGGCTGTTGCTGTGTGTTCGGCACCCCAGCATCGGATGGGGCAGGGCCGAGCGCGAGCTCGACCGTGTTGGGCAGGGGCTGGCCCGTGTACATGGACACGATGAGGTCGGAGACCTGCTTCGTGTGCTCGACGCGCTGGCGCGCTGCAAAGCGCGTGATGGTGTCGTTCGCCTTGCGCTTGAGCGCGTTGCGCGAGTCGCCCTCGCGGAAGCGCGCGACCAAGTCGTCAAGGTCGCGATTGTATTTGAAGATCGCCGAGTCGAACTCGCGCAGGCGCACGCTGGCCTCCTCGTCGCGCGCACCTTCCCGGTCGTTGTCGGGCAAGAAACCAGCCACCGCGTCGCGGATATCCTCCTCCGCGGCCTCCTGCTCGGGCGGCTTCTTGGTGCGCAGCAGCTCCGGCACGAACATCGTGGGCGAGCCATCCTGCGCGGCCGCTGGCTCCGTCGGCACCGGCACCGCGTGCTCCAGGTGCCGCTCGGTCTTGGCGCTCACGTCCGCCAGCTGCTGGCCCACGTTCTTGAAGTGGCCCAGCAGCACCGGCCACTCCGCCTTGGTCTGCAGCGGCGTCACCGGCAGCGTCGCGGCCAGCTTCGTGCAGCTCCGCAGCAGGTGCTGCCCGCTCACGTTGATCTCGCGCAGCGTCGCCAGCGTCGCGTCGCCGCCCGCGCCGCCGCCGCCGCCGCCGCCGCCGCCGCCGCCGCTCGCCATCCTCGCGCTCGCGGCGCCCCGGCCGCCGCGCGCCGCGCGCCGCCGGCCGCCGCCGCGCGCCGCCGCCGCGCGCCGCCGCCGCCGCCGCCGCCGCTCGCCCGCGCGCGCCGCGCCGGCCGGCCAGCTCCAGCCCGCTTTGCCTTTTTGATTGCTCGCGAGCTCTCGCTCTTCAAGTTGCCCTGCTTGGACGTTGGCTGCTTTCTCGTCGCCGAGGAAGACGGAAAAGGAGGCGGGCGCGGCGGGCGCGCGCAGCTCTGCGCCGCCCGGGGCGGCGGCCGCCGCGACCGCCGGACGCGAGCTCTCGCTCTCGGGCTTGGGCTCTGCAGCGGGGCCGGGCTGGCCTTGACTTCGAATTTGAATTTCTTCGAATTCGAATTCCTTCGAATTCGAATTCGAATTCGAATTCGAATTCGAAGAGCAATTTTTGAATTCGAAAACTGCCACGTGCCGGCGCAGACGGAGCAGACGGCGATCGAGCAGCGCGAGTGTTGGCGGTCTTCGCGTTGCGCCCAGCGGAGCAAAGCAGGCTCGCTGCCGGGGCGCAGCGCTCTTCGCCGCTCGCGCTCCGCGCTGCTGGAAGGAAGCACGCCGCCATGAACCTCCGCTCGCTCGCAGACTTCACGGCCGGCAGGGAGGACTCGCGCCGCGGGCGGCGAGACTCACGACGCCCAATCTAGATGATGACGAGCGCCGACGCGCGCCCAGGCCGGGCGAGGCCTCGCCGCCCCGGACGAGCAGAGGAAGGAGGCCGTTGAATGAAAGCGCCGCTGCCAGCTCGCCCGCCGCGAGGCTCTGGGCTCTGGGCATGGTTCATCATGAGCTGATCTCGTGAGCATGAAGAGCCCCGGCTCGGACGGCGGCAGCGCGCGCGGGCAGAGCCCGAAGGCCGTCGCGGCGGCGGCCGGGGCGAACGGAGGCGGGGCGAGGCGGGGCCGGGCGGGGCGGGGCGGGGCGGGCCGCGGCGGGATGCTGGGCGGCGGGCTGGCGGCGCGGCGCTGGGCCGCGGCGCGGCGCGCGCCGGCGCTGCTGCGGCACGGGCAGGGCGCGGCGAGGCGCAGGGCGCTGGGCGGCGGCGCGGCGGGCGGCAAGCCGTCGCGCACGGCGGCGGATCTGGAGCGGCTGGCGGCGAAGATCGCGGAGAACCCGGCGGACACGCGCAGCATCGTGCAGGAGCTGCAGCACACGCAAAAGAGCGCGCGCGAGGCGTTCAACAGATGGCGCAGGGAGCACACGCTCTTTCTCATCAGCTCGGGCGTGCTGCTGGGCGCCGGCATCTTCGGCACGGGGCTGTATGTTCTGCTGGACAAGTACCCGAGCGCCATCGAGGCCTTCGTGGTGGACAAGGCGGTGCGCGCCTTTGACAGCTCGCTCTCGTTCCGCGCCAAGATGCGCGTGTACCAGGGGCTGCCGGAGCCGAACCTGCCGGACGTCGACACGGTCTTCATGCGCGCGCTGGAGGAGATGCTGGAGTCTGAGCCGAACGACAAGCCGATCCGCGGCGAGGACCTGCTGCAGGCCTGGGCCGACCAGGTGGACGGCGCGCTCGTCAAGGCGGAGTCGACCGTGTTTTTGGCGGCCAAGCTGCTCATGCGGCGCCGTCTGCTGGAGGAGGTGGACGAGCTGGAGACGCTGGAGCAGCGCGTAGCGGCGCTGCGGGAGATCTATCCGCCGTCGATCGAGCGCAACCTGGCCATGTCGTCGCAAGTGGACGGCTACCTCAAGACGGGCGGCTTCGTGCCGGGGGCCCTTATGGAGCGTCTGCGCCCACAGCACCCGGGCACGAGCGCCAACGTGCTGACCTCCATCATGGTGGGCGCCATCGCGTTCTTCCCCGGGCCGGTGAACAAGCTCATCCACTTCTTGGACCAGCCGCTGTCCGAGAGCTCGGAGGAGGACCGCTGGGAGCTCGTGCGCGACATGGTGGCGGACTTGAACCAGGCGGCCGCGGTGCAGGACGCAGCCAACGAGGGCGCCAGCGCAGCGGCGGCGGGCGGGCCGTCGCCAGTCGCACTGCGGCGGCGCCCGACGGGCCGCAAGCTGCTCGAGGACGCCGGGATTGTACACACGGCCATGGAGAAGACGCTGTCGAAGCTGAAGCAGCTTTTCGACGAGCTCACGCCAGAGATGAAGGAGTTCGTGCTCAAGCGCGCGCTCAACACCACCATCAGCAACCTGCGCAACATGCCTCGTGTGGGCGGCGTCTCGCCCTATGACCTCTACGTGCGCGCCATTGAGAACGACCTCATTGGCCCGCTGCGCCGCGACGCGCGCATCACCGAGGACATCCTCGCTGAGGTTAGAAGCATCTTTCTCGCCATGCCCTCGGACCTGCAGACGCGCGTGCTGCTCACGGCGCTGCGCCACCCGCTGGCGCGTATTCCGCTCAGCGATGCCTCGCCCGAGGCGCAGGCCGAGCTCGTGCGCGACCTTTTGCGCAGCGGAGGAGTTGTGGCCGTCAAGCTCGCGCAGATGCTCGCCGAGCACCCGCGCATGCCGGCCGATTTCCAGAAGATGCTCGGCGACCTGCGCGACAAGAACGCGCCCATGTCCGCTACCGAGTTCTGGTGGCAAATCCCGAGCTCCGTGCGCTCCACCATCACGCACGTCGGGCCCTGCCTCGGCACGGGCTCCGTCAAGCAGGCCAACGCGGCCCTCTTCGAGGACGGCTCCCGCTTTGCCGTCGTCGTGCTGCGCGCCGGCGTCGAGGACGAAGCGCTCTCCTCCATCGGCGCGCTGCAAACCTCAGAGGAGATCGGCGCCGTCGCGACGCGCCTCGGTCGCCTGGTCTACGGCGAGTTCAACCTCTTCAACGAGGGCGAGGTGCTGCAGGAGTTCGCCGACACGCTCATCGGCCAGCATCCCTTCTTCCACGTGGTGCGCGTGCGTCACCATTCGCCCAAGTGTCTCATCGAGGAGATCGCTTCCGGCACGTCCGTAGCCAACGTGCTAGAGCGGCCCTCCGCGTCGGCCGACGACGACGCCAAGAAGCAGCGGGTCTTTGACATGCTCGTCGAGTACCACCGCACCGTCATGCAGGCCTTCATCCAGGACGGCGTCATTCACTCCGACATCCACCTCGGCAACGCGAATTTTGTGCACCACGAGCGGCCGGCTGAGGACGACGGCGAGGCTGAGACCATGACGCCAGAGGGGCCGGACGAGGAGTTCATCCTCTTCGATGTGGGCCAGTTCGAGCGCATCGGCCTCCCCGACACCAAGGCGCTGCTGTGGACGCTCGCCTCGCTGACCTCTGTCGAGTTCCGCAAGGTCTTGCGCTCTGTCGCCGTCGCGCACCTCACGTCCACGTCCTCGCTCCGCGACAAGTCTGTTCCTGAGAAGGACGTCAAGAAGGAGCTGCGTGCGCGCCTCGACGAGGCCTACGGGGAGGCCATCGCGCCCAATGATGAAGGCGAGATCCCGGACAAGCGCACCGCCTACATGCTGCTGCTGCGCGCCGCCGAGAAGCGCGGCGTCAACGTGCCCGCAGGTTCCTTTAGCGTCGCCAAGATGATCGACGGCATCGTGTCCCAACAGGAGCGCTACGAGCTCCCTCTGGTTGTGGATGACGAGATCGAGCACTTTTTGCGCAAGCACATGACTTGGGGCGAGCTCGTAGGCATTGGAGCCCGCCAGTACCACATTATCTAATGGCCAGCCTGAATTTTGTGTGGGTGAAGTACTGGTCCCCGACATGAAGAACATCACAAGAGCAAAGATGGAGACGACCAACGATAACAGCTGAGAATGCCGAGTTACGTGCAAGCATCAATGGCTCAGAGGCGCTTGTCAAGCAATCCTGTTGTCGTCCTGGACACACATGGCATGCAACGAAAATTCGAGCGCAAAAACATCAATAAAAACAGAGCAGGGGTGAACGGATGCAGAGGGCAAGCTTGTCGTCCGTCCGCGTGGGTGAGCGAGTGCCTCGTCAGCCCGGCGAGCTTATCGCCCGCATCCGCATCCTTAGGCGCAAGCATCAATGGAAACTGATCGAGGGGGGGAGTGGGCTGAGAAGGCGCAAGCATCAATGGAAACTGATCGAGGGGGGGAGTGGGCTGAGAGGCGCTTGCCAAGCAATCCTATCGTCATCCTGGACACACATGGCATGCAACGAAAACTCGAGCGCAAACATCAATTAAAACAGATCAGGGGTGAACGGATACAGAGGGATCTGTTGGGGGCAAGCTTGTCGTCCGTCCGCGTGGGTGACCGAGCGCCTCGTCAGCCCGGCGAGCTGATCGCCCGCATCCGCATCCTTAGGCGAGCTTGTCGTCCGCAGATTCGGCCTCAGTCTCTGCGTCGGCCGCGCCTGAGGACCGCAGCGCATCCGACGAGCCGGCACCAAAGGAGCCTTCACCGAGCGACGGGGCGTCAGGCGCCGAGGCGCGCGTGCAGCAGAGCGAGGGAAGCGTCAGCACGAGCGTGATGACGCAAAAGACAAAGCCAACGCCGTAGCTCTTGGACAACTGCGTCAGGCCGTCCTCTAAAGAGAGCTCGTGGAAGACAGAGATGAAGCAGGAGAAGGCGATGCCCATGAAAAGCAGCACAAAGGCCGTGGACACCGTGGCCATGTTCCACGCCTTGTGCATATTGGTGGTGAAGGCCAAGCCGGTCAGCGCCGACGTGCAGAGCGTGCAGATGAGCGCCAGCAGCACAAAGGTCTTGGCGGCGCCGATGCGGCCGTCCCCATTCAGCTGCCAGAGCGTATAGTCCAGGTGCGTCTTGGTGTTGGCCAGCTGCACCTCAAAGATGATCCACGTCCCGCCTGTGGCAATGCTGGCGAAGATCACCATGAGCAAGTTCAGGCACACGGCCACGAGCGGCGTCTCCATGGTTCTCGCTCCGTTTTGGCTCGCTGCCAAGCTCCTTGCCGCGCGCCTCCGCGCCTTCCAGGGAGGAGTCCTCGGCGCTCAATGCCCAATGGACCTCAGCTCGCTCGCGTGTCGCCTTGCAAGCGCCGTCGCCGTCGCCGCGCGACCCGCGCCGGCCGCGGCGAGCAGCAGCGCTCTGCGCGCGCGCCGCCTCCGAGCCCCGCGCGCCGCTCGGCTCGGCGATCACGGATTGGCTGATCTGATTGACCGTGATGATGATCGGTGCCGCCGATGGATCGTGCGCGACACCACAAGCTGCGCACCGCTGCCGGGTCCTCGCCGCCTCTTGTCAGCAGGCTTGCCTTCACTTCACTTCACTGTCAAGTTGCCCGCCCTACCTTGCCTGGCTGACCACCACGAGCGGCCACGGCGGCGGCGTCGACGCCAGCTCTGAGCTGAGACACAGCATGGGCGTTTCCTTCTGCTCTTGCAGTGGCAGGGAAGCAAAAGTCGTGAAGCCGCCCTTCAATCCCTGCTTGCTGCGGCCCGAGTCCGCTCGCCGCGGAAGCTGGCGAGCGGGCGCCGGCGGAGAAAGTCGCGCACGTCCTCGTCCGGGCAGCGCGCAAGAGCGTCCAAGAACGGCCAGAGCGCGCCGCGGTCGCCAAAGTCGAGGTCCTCGCGGTCACGGTCATCGAGACTCGGACTAAACGTTGAAATGTGCAGCGCATTGGCCTCGTCCATGGCGGTCTTGGCCTCGTGGTTGTCGAGAATGAGCGTGTTCTCCGGCGTGAAGCGGCCCACCAGGGCAGGGTCCTGCCACACGCGCACGAGCGGCTTGATAAAGTTGGGCGTGTTCTCTGGCGTGCGGCCCTTGCGGCCGCACTGCCGCTGGTCGAAGACGAAGGCGCAATCGCGCGCCAAGTCAAACTTGGGCGCCGCGAAGATGTGCTTGGCGATGCCGCCCGCAACCTCGTCCGTGGCCGACGTCCAGAGCGCCAGCGTGTAGCCGCGTTCGTGCAGCGCCCAGTGAAGAAGCTCGCGCATGTGCGGACGGTCGTACACGCGGTGCCCGCGTGCGTCGCGGAAGTTCTCCGGCACGCCTTGCACCACCTTTTTGCTGCGCGCCACCAGCACGCCGTTCACGTCCAGCACCAGCAGCCGCGTCGGCCAGGCACGTTGCGCGTCTCCCTCTTGGTCCCACTTGGCCAGGTTCAGCTTCTTCTTGCCCTTTTCTTGCTCTGCTTCTCCTTCTTCTTCTTCTTCGTCGTCGTCGTCGTCATCGTCGTCGTCGTCGTCGTCGTCGTCGTCGTCGTCGTCGTCGCTTCTTTGGTCGCCAGCGTCGGGTCGGCCTCGCCAGCCTCGCCCTGTGTCTTTTGCCGCTTCGCTGAGTCCTCAGCGGCGGTGGACGGCTGACCCGCCTCGCTCTTTCGCTTCTTCTCTTTTCTTGGCTGCTGCTGCTGCTGCTGCTGCTGCTGCTGCTGCTGCTGCTGCTGCTGCTGCTGCTGCTGCTGCTGCGCCGCCGCCGCCTTTTGCTCGTCCTCCTGCTGCGCCGCGCCTTCGGCCTCCTTGTTTTTGCCCAGCACGCTGCCCATGATGCCAAGGGCGCGAGCGGCTCGCGACACGCGGAGAGCAGACGAGCGCGCACGCACTCCACGCTGCTCCGCGCGACGGAGCGGGGGGCGAGCGCAGCCGTGAGAAGCAGGAGTGGCGCGGTCTGCTGCTCCTGGAGCTCCAGCCGGCCGATGGTTGCGCAACGCAAATTTTGCGCAACGCGGATTCTGCGCAACGCAAGTTTTGCGCAACGCAATTCTGCGCAACGCGAATTTCCGGCACGTGCGGCGCCTCGAGGACAGGGCATCCGTTACGGTGCTGAGCGGCGGCGCGCCCCTCCTCTCTCTCTCTCGCCTTTTGCTTTAGCCATTGCCATTGCAGCAGCCTCGAACATCTGGCCGAGCACAGAGGCAGGATTGCAGGTTGGCACGCTGCAGGTGATCGCGGGCGCCGGCGCCGGTGCGGCGCCGGCGCGGAGCTAGGACGGGCTCATGCTGCCAATGCCGATGCTGTCGCACTCCATGTCCATATCGATGCGGTCGCGGCGCGTGGCGCTCGTGCGTCCGCGGCAGACCTTCGACAGGTGGTCGCTGGACGAGTCGACCGCAGGCGGCGGCGCTGTGAACCTCATCGGCTGGCTGCACGAGCGCCTCGGGACCGGGAACCGGCTGCAGAACAAGTTCTTCGTGGCTGACACACTCGTCTTTCACCAGGGCGCCATCGCAGGCTGGTTCTTCACATCCAAGCAGAATGGCGCACTCATGTGCAAGCACCGCCGCAACCTCACGGTGGAGTGCGTTCTGCGCGAGTTTAGGCCGCCGGCAGGCAGGCCGCCGGACGCCAAGGTGGCGCTGCTCTACCGCGGCACGCGCGAGCCGCTTCGCTATCTGAGCCAGAACGAGCTCCAGGCATACCTGGAGCACCGGAGCGTGGGTGACTCGCAGTCCGCAGCCATTGTGCAGCGCCTGCACGGCGAGGACCCGCACGAGGACTTTAGCGTGGTCAAGGCCACCTGGATGAACGGCCGCTGCATCGTGGAGGCGCGCACGCGCAGTCCGCCGCCGCCGTCCTCGCGCCGTCCGCAGTATCTCCGCCCGGAACAGCGCCTGCAGGCGCTCGAGTCCTACGTCGACGAGCTCAATCCGATTCGCTCGCGCACGCAGGGCCTGCGTCATTCCCACGTGGACGAGTCCTGGGTGAGCGTCAAGGTGCAAGCGCGCCTGCACGGGACCATGGGCGCGATTGTGCGCCACTTTGAGGCCGTCAATCACAGCCAGGTCAAGCGCCTGGTCTGCCTCTTCCGCCTCGGCGCGCACAATCACCTCAGCTATTTCTTTGCGCTCGACGTGGAGACCGTTGACGCGGTCCCTTCCAAGGCACTTCTGGACGCGGTTGCAGGCGCGGACTACGAGCCGCGCTCCTCCGCGCTCAAAGTGCTCCTACGCAAGCCCATCGCGGCGCAGCTACGCGAGTCCGTGCCCGGGAGGGCGCTGCGCGGCGAGGAGGAGAACGACGACGATGACGACGACGACGACGACGAGGAAGAGGAGGGGCAGGAGGAGGAGGCGGTGGTGATGGACGATGAAGAGAAGGCACGGAAAGAGAGCGCAGAAGAGGAGAACACTCGGGACCGCAGGAAAGTGCCTGCCACCCGCCCCGCCCTTCTCCCAAAGCTCGCCAAACCAGCCGGGCAGCCTGCCGCGGCGGCGCCAAGGCGTGCGAACAGCAAGCCAATCGCAAAGAGCTCGCCCGCGCACGTGGCATCCGAGCCAAAGGCCCTTCGGCCGCGGCCGCCTGCGCAGCCCAAGCCGACGCAGCGGCAGGAAAACCCAGTGCGCCGCATCCTCAAGGCGTACGGGACGGCCAAGTCTGCGCGCCACATCCACCAGTGGCTCAAGCAGAAGAAGGGCCATCGTCGAACGACGTCGCTGTCCGCTAGCAACCACCGTGCCTTTCTGGACAAGCTGCATGCGAAGCTCAAGCAGGACCTTCGTCTGCAGCAGGCAAGGGTTCGGGCCGATATCGAGGTGAGGCAGATCCTCAAGACCGCCGTGGCCCGTGTCATGGTCTCGCGCGCACCCACAGCCGACTATACTCCTCTCTGTCTGGGGCTAAGCGCCGTAGAGGAGGTCGCTCTGCGCACTGCGCTCTCCGCGGTAGACACGGCACTGACGCGGCACTATTTGCGCGAGACCAGCCTTCAGCGAAGTGCTCGTAGCTACTAAGCTCGACGAAGAACGAGCGTGAACAATACTTCAAACGCTTCCTCTGTGTTACAAATTATTTCACTTGCGCAAACGATAACACCGCCGCTTGCATTCGTAGACGTCGCCCACGTGCTGGAGGCTGGAGAGCGCGCTCTCCACAGCCTCTTGCGGCACCTGCTTGCAGCGCTCGTCCGTATGAATGAGGCGCATCAGCGCCGACAGGCGAAGGCCGTCGGCAAAGTCGTAGCGTGCGAGGGCCAGTAAAATGGCCGGCTTGAGCGTGCGCTCCTCCGTAATGCGGCCGTACAGATCCATGATGTGAAAGAGCTTGCCGCCATTGATGAGGCGTTCCAGCGCACCGTTGAGGAACTTGCGCGCCTCGGCTGGGCGCAGGCCCGTGCGACGTTGCGCCTCCCTCCAGAGCGCCTCGCACTCCACAAAGTCGCGCAGCTTGTAGAAGCGCTCCTCGCTGGACCTGTGCGCACCCTCGCGCTCTAGGTGCTGCGTCAGCAGGCTGCTGAGCGCCACTTCGGTGCGCTCGGCGATCTCGGCTACTGTCTGGTCGCCGTCGGTGCAAAAGTGGCGCTTCCACGAGGCCGCAAAGCCCGGGTGACACGGCTCCTGGTATACAGTCTCAAACAGCCGCTTGGCGCGCGCGAAGTGCAGAATCTCCGCGTTCGGGTCGCGCACCGACACGATGGACGTTACGACGAGCTCTCGCGGCACCTTGGCGGTCTCGTCGCGCTGGTCCGGGGCCACATAGCCGTGCTTGAGCACGCCCAGCACGTGCACGCGCGCACCGAGGCCGATGCGCGCACCGGCCGCGGCGCGCGCCTGAGCGTGGTGACGCAGCTTGGTCAAGGGCTTGACGTCGGCGCGCCAATCCACGCAGTCGATCACGCCCGTGCCATCGTCCACGGCGTACTTGACGAAGCTGACGCGGTCGTCCACGCGCACCACAATGCCCATGACCTCGGCGCGCGACACGGGCCGGCGCCCCGCCAGCACATGGTCGCACTGCGTCGCCTCGTCGCGGCCCAGCGCGTGCACCTGCGCCACCAGCAGCGCTACGTGGCTCCAGTACAGCGGGTCCAGGCCCCAGTCGCTCGCCGCTGCCACGCCCTGGCCGCGACCGTCCCCCTCCTCCTCCTCCTCGTCGTCGTCGTCCACGGCGCCCTCCAAGTCCTGCTCCAGCGCCACCTCGCTCATGCCGAGCCGAGCGGCGCGGGCCGCCTCGAGCGCGCTCGGGTGCGGCCGCCGCCGCCGCCGCCGCCGCCGCCGCCGCTCGGCGCGAGGCCGGGCGGCGCGCTTGAAGAGCCCACGTTGCTCGAAAGTTTGGGTTTTGACTTTGCTGTCCGGGGAACGCGCCACGGTTAGACTGCCAGTGCCAGACTCGCTCGGGTCACGGTCGGCGCGTGGGGAGACCTTCAGGTTCGCTTGCACTAACTGTGAGCTACTCCTCTTGAAGGCCGCGCCACTTCTCCCCAAAATCCTAACGCTGTGCATGCATGCAAGCATGCATGACAACCTCTTGCTCAAGTTGTCAGGACGCTCGTTGCTCTCGTGAGCCAGCTCCTTTCCGAGGCAAATGCCCGCCCGCGCGACCTCAGACTCAGAGCTGATCGTCATCGTTGCCAGAGCCTGGCCGGCCAGCGCTCCACGTCGATCGCAACCCGCTAGGATGAATGGCGTCCACGCTCGCGGCGGCGGCCAGCGGGAGCACGGCGGCGCCCGTGTCGACGAAGAGGTCGACGTTGGAGGAGGTCAACGACCATGGCCTGCGCACGCGACCGCGACCGACCTTGGGAGGGCAGAACTCCGTCGCTACCGCGCGCGCGCGGCCGCCGGAGGCGCGGCGCGACGCGGCGCGACGCGGCCGGTGGGTCTCCGTGCGCGCTGCGCGCGGGCTCGCCCGTCGCGGCGATGCTGGCGCAGGTCTGGGTCGCGAGGGCCGGCGCGCCCAAGCAGCGCTACTTCGTGGCGGCCAAGGTCGGGCGGCGCGGCTCGGCCAGCCAGGGCAGGAGGGAGGACCTCGAGGGCGAGGACGACGAGGATGACGAGGAGCTGGAGCTGCGGGCGCTCACGCTCATGGACGGCGCGGACGAGATCCTGTGCGGCGAGCTGAGCGCGGACGACCGTGCGCGCCTGCGCGAGAGCGGGCGCGCGCGGCTCTTCGCAGAGGGCAGCAGCGACAGCGCGGATATGGCCCCGCTCGAGTGCCGGCTCTTCCAGGATGCCCAGGGCGAGCTCAGGTTCAAGGTGACCTCGAAAGGGTCCACGAACCTCCCCTTTCGGCTGCTCGAGGTCGCCATGGAGGTCGTGCCGTCGGATCAGGTCGCGGCGAGGCGGTGCGACGTGCTGCAGAGCGCCGCGGCGGCGCAGCAAGAGGTGTCCAAGCGCGAGCGACAGCGCAGCGCGCGTGTCAAGGAGCTCAAGGCGCTGTTGGACAAGGCGAACGATGCGCTGGCGGTGAGCGCCGACAAGCTCGAGCAGCAGCGCAACGATCTCCTGGAGCGCTTCGCGTTTGTATTGAACGAGAAGAAGGAGATTATTCGCAATCGCCGGCGTCGCGGCGCAGGCGGTGGCGACGAGGCTGAGGCCGAGGTTGACGAGGATGACCAGCTCACCGAGCCCGGCGGCACGAGCAGGGAGAAGGAGGCAGACGTGGCGGAGGCGGACGAGGCCGTCTCGCACACCTCGGGCACCGGTCGCGGCACCATGTCGACCCTGGCCACAAGCAGCTCCGCCGTCTCGCAGGTGCCGCCTACGCAGGCGGGCGGCCTGCACGCGTCCCCGTACCCCGCGCCGAGCGCCGAGCCTGCGCCGCACGTGCGGAACTCCCAGTCGCAGTCTCCCGACAAGAAGGTCACTGCGCAGCGCGTGTCGGGCCAGACCGGGATGCAGCGAAGCCTGGAGACGCTGCCAATGAGCGAGCTGCAGACGCAGATGTCAACGACGCAGGCGCAGTCCGGCGGCAGCGGCGGCGCGACGGGCGCGACGGGCGCGACTGACACGGCCATGCCGGATTGCTTTGAAGTCACCACGGCCAGGGTGGGCAACGAGCCGCGCTACTTCATGTACGCGCCGCTGCATGACTCGCTAACTCCGGTGCAAATAGCCAAGATTAAGAGCTGGCAGCGGCCGCGGGACGTGGCCCGCGCCTGGCTCATGTCCCCGCAGGTCACGAGCGGCAACGTGCGGCTTGCGGACGCGCACCCTTACATTCGCAGCGCGGTGGAAAGCCATTCGCAGCCGCGTGCGCGTGGCACAGGCGCGAGCGGTTCGCTCGACACGGGCCAGGGTGGGCGCCAAAGGGACCGGCGCTCACCGCCAGGGGCGGCCAAGGCTGCGAAGCGGGCGCGGCCTCTTCCGCCGTCTGCGTCTGCTACGGCGGACGCGCGAGCCTTGTCCGGGGAGGACAGCGGCTCGCCGCTCAAGCGATCTCGCGAGGAGAAGGAGCCGCCGAGCGCCGCGCAAGCGGGTGCAGGGCAAGGCGCAAAGACCACCTCGCGCCAGGACAGCACTCCGTCCGCGCCGCAAAGGCAAGAAGGGAGTGCAGCAGACCTCGGACGAGACCAAGGGGCTGCAGGGGCTGCGCAAGACGCAAGAGGCGGGAGGCCTGCGCAGCAGCACCACCTGCCCTTTGGTGACCACGACGATGGCGAGGAGGGCGAACTGAGCGAGGACGATCGCTGCAATGACGCGTTTGGGTTCCTGGGCTTGTGAAAACAAACATGACAGACATCCTTTGTCGTTCTTTCCTGGGCTTGTGAAAACAAACATGACGGACATCCTTTGTCGTTCTTTCCTCACCTTGACCGTTGGATCGTTGCAATTGAAGTCGTCCAAAATGTGCTACAACCAAAGAGTTCATTCAATGGTACCAGCAAGTAAGCAGAAAAAGGTAGCTCGCGCTCATTTCCGGGGCAGCGGGGCACCAATCACCCAAAATGATCAATCGCCATTTCGGGCAGCGGCCAGATGGCCTCTCTCCGGTCTTACGAAACACGAGATCATGTTGAAAGGGAAGGCTCACGTGGGGGGCCGGCCCAAACTCAAGTGAAAGTGGAATCGCCTCTTGTGTGGATCCTTTCGATTTACAGTCCTATTGTTCAAGCTGGCAGCCCGCGTGCTTGCGCGGGCGCGGCACAGTGAAAAGAATGGCGTCGCCGATGAGAAAGAGGGCGAGCCAGACCAGCGGAATGTCCAGCTTGGCGAGCCCCGGAATGTTCCCCGGCGTGGTGGCGAGCACCACCAAGATGACGCCAAGATTGGTGCCGCACTGTGTGAAGCCGGCGACGGCGGCCTCGAGGCGCGGCGCGTTGTCCTTTTGCACGAGCTCAATGCCGAGCTCCACGCTGAGGGCGAGCCAGCCGAAGCAAATGAGCGCAGAGAGCGAGGCGCCAACGATGATGCAGGGGCCGTTGTCATAGTGCCAGCCAAGCAGCGCCATAAGTTTCGGCCCAATGCCGAGGATGATGCTGCACCGCAGAACCGACACGTGGTCGCCGATGTGGTCCGTGAGCATACTCATGGCGATTGTGCCGAGCATGCCAAAGCCGAAGTAAAGTCCCGGCACGAGCTGCGCGCCCAGAGGCGTGTCGATGGACGGCGGCGCCGCCTCGTCCACGAGTGTCAGCATTGCCGTGATGGTGCCGACCTCGATGGAGATGGCAAGCATCAAACGCACGAAGCCCCGACTCTTGAGCATCGCGCGGAGCGCCTCGGCGTACGACTGCTTGGTCGGCGTCGCTTCCGGGTCGTCTGAGTGCGGCAGCAGAGGCACGCTGCCACTGCTGCTGCCGGCCGGGCGCGCCTCCGGGTCTTCCTGCGCGGGAGGCGCGGCGCGACACCCTGCCCGGAAGTCCACGCAGGCTAAAGCCACGGGCATGGGCGCCAGCGTGGCCAGCGCGTGCACGAAAAAGATGCCCGGCAGGTCGGTCTCAAAGAAGGGCGAGATGACCATGCCGAGCCCAAGGCCGAGCAGCGATGCCGTAGTGCCGAGGCCAATGACCAGGTCGCGGTGCTCCACCCCGAAGAAACTCGACGCGAGCAGCGGCGGCAGGCAGAAGAAGAGCGGGCCCGGAACGAGCGCCATGATGACCTGCGTCACCAGCAGCACCACGTAGCCGCCCAGCGACGGCCCGCTCAGCAGGAGCCGCGCCCACATGCAAGCCGCCGGTACGGCCAGTCCCAGCAAGAAGAGGGGCTCGAAGCGGTACCTGTCGCACGCCCACATGATGGGGCCGTACCCGACGAAGGGCGCCAGCATACCGAGGACGACCAGCATGTTCAGAGCGTTGAACGAGACGCCGTAGTAGGCCGCCGCCGCCTTGGCCACCGTCGTCAGCCCAAACCCGCTCAGCGCCTGCGCGATCGCCGCCATGCAGAACGCCGTCGCGATGGCCATCGCCCGCGGGTGCCGCGCCATCGTGCTGCGCACGGAGCCTGCTGCCCGCCGCCGCTGCCCGCGCTTGCTCTCGGTCAGCTCGCTCCGGGTCGCTCGCTCCGACTCGCTCGCCCAACTGCCGTCGCGCGAACGAGCTTTGCGTCCGTGTCGAGCGCCGAGTCGGGCTGAGAGAGTCTAGTCTGTCTGAGACTCTTCCAAGCCAACGTCGTGACGGCTCATGCCGGCTCATGAGCTCAGTCAGGTTCAATCGCACATGGCACGACACGCACCTTCACTGCTTCGGTAGGAGCACGCACGACCTAAGCGACATGAGCTGGTGGTAGGGTACCACCCGGGTACCATAGCAAGCAAGCTTAGAGAGGCGAATGCTCTCGAGCTCACCGACGAGGCCGCCCGATTCAGGTGGGATGGGACGAGCCCCGCACGATCCGGGTTGGAGAAGAATGAACTCCGCTACTCTGCCAGCGCGTCGCATTTGCTCTCCGACTGCATATCCGCGAACTGCTGCCGCCCGCCCGCGCTCGCCCTGCCCTTGAACGGCGTCTTCCTCGCAGCCCCGCCCACGGTCGCCTCCAAATTCCTGCTCACGAGCCTCGACCCTTCCCGTCCCTTCCCGCGTGTCCATCGCTCTCACGGCCCAGCCTCCCTGAGCCCTCCCAGCCTGCTTCTCCCCGCCCGCTGGTCCTGGCTGTCCTTGCCCATCTGCACGTCGCATCTCCCGATGCGCGTGTCCACCTCGTCGTCGTCCTGGTCGCGCTGCAGATCGACCTCGTTCTCCAGCAGCCTCGCTGCCCCAACTCTGCTCCGATCAGCTTCGCGGCGGCGCGGTCAGCTCCGCGGCCGCCCTGCTCCGCCCCGGCTGCAGCCGCCGCGCCGCGCCGCGCCCGCGTGCCGCCGCTGCCCTCGCGCTGCAGCGCCCCGTCGAGCCCGTCCGCCGGCGGCGCCGAGGCCGCGGCGGCGGAGCGGCAGAGCGGCGCGCGCGGGAGGCATATCCGGAGGAGGGCGGCGGGCGCGGGCGCGAAGCGCGCGGCGGCGGGCGCGGCGGCGGGCGCGGCGGCGCGGCGGCGGCGGCGGCGGCGGCGGCGGCGGCGGCGGCGGCGGAGGCCGAGGCCGACGCCGACGCCGACGGCGAGGCGGCCGCGTGGGATGCAGACTCCGAGGCGAAGCGCCGGCGCGGCGACCCGGTGGTGCTGGCGCTCGAGGGCGGCGCGAACGGACACGGCGCGGCGGACCACGAGGACCTGATGGTGATTGGGCAGCCGCCCGCGAGCGTGCTGCCGCCGCCAGCGCCGCCCGCGCAAGGCCTGGACGGCCAGCAGGTGCACGGCCAGCCGCAACAGGGGCAGGAGGCGCAGCAGCTGCAGCACCAGCAGCACCAGCAGCACCAACAGTACCAGCAGCAGGACGTGCAGCAGGACCAGCAGGCGGCGGCAGAAGCGGCAGAAGCGGCGGTGACGGAGGGCCTGGTGCAGGAGGCGACCGCGCAGCTGTCGTCGCTGCTGGACCGCGTGAACGCGCGGTGGATGATCGGGATCCGCACCATGATGGGGTCGCTGCGCGGGCTGCTGGAGCGCGCGCAGACGGGCCAGCCGCTGGCGATCCGCGTGGGCAGCCTGCAGAACTCATGCTTCGAGACGCACTTTGGGTCGGTGATGCGGCTGCTCATGGCCACGGGGTGGCGGCCGTCCATGAAGAACATCCACGAGATCGAGTTCGACGGGCGGCCGGCACGCATGAGCGACGGTCGGTCCAGCGTGGACGCAGCGCTGGACACGGTGCGGTGGATCGAGAGCTGTGTGGATGTGCGCGGGCCGCCGGACGCGAACGTCGGTAGCCTGGCCTTTGGCGCCGCCAACGCCATCACCATGCGTGTGCTGGTGGACGACCGGCGGCGCGCCATGGTGGTGAGCCTGCCCAACACAGCGACAGTGGCGGACCTCTTTGACGCCGTGGTGGCGCGAGAGCCGTCCGTGCTGGAGCACGGCGACTTCGTGCTGTCCATGGCCAGCTTCCAGCCGGCGCACCTGCGGCGCGAGACGGACGGCTCGCGCTCGCTGCTGGCTGCCGGCGCGCACAACGGCACGGTGCTCATCGTGCAGCGTGCTGTGGCGACCATGCAGGCGTATGGGTCCATGCAGAGCGAGATCATCCAGGTGCGCGTGCCGCCGCGCCTGGCGGAGGACCGCTACCAGATGCAGATGGAGGACCTGAACGAGCGCGCGCGCATGTTGGCGGAGCGCGGCACACCCTTTACACGGACCGACCTGGTCCTCATGCAGCCGCGCCGCCAGCATCATGCGCCCATTGTGTTGCTGCGCAACTACTGCGGCGACTTGGGCAAGGCTGTCTTCGAAGCCACGTATGCGTCCACGCACCTTTGTCGCATGGCGCCCCTGCTCCAGATCGGCGACGGGCTGCGAATGAGCTTCCCGGCGTTTTCGCTGCCCCTGCACGCCGACTCGTGGGCAGCGCACTTTGAAAACACGCTCTCGGCCGCGCGGGCTGCGCTGGAGCTCTCGCCGCACACGGACCCGGCCGACAAGCAGGAGGCCCTCCGCATGCTGCGCGAGTGCACCTCGGCCGTCAACGCCCATCGCGAGGCGCAGCTTCAGTGCTTTGTACACGGCTGCGTCGAGGAGCCGCGCCCGGTGCTCCGGGACGCTTGCAACGCAATCATCAGCCTCGGCGAGGACGCCGTTGTTACGATCAACAGCACGCGCGTCGTCATGTCGAGCGGCGACGCCCTCATCTTTCGCGGCACTGCCACTCACCCTATTCACCATGGCGTCGCCGAGGTGGCCACACACTCCTTGCCCGAGTGGGCCGCCGCCTACCCCTTCATGCATGGTGCGCGCGTGGCCATTGATCTACTCACCAATGCCATGCCCGAGTGAGATTGTTCTTCGTGTGTACGACACAAGAGAATCGTCCTATCAGGCAAACTGTCACGAGCACTCACTGCACGCGACAAGAACATTGACAAGACACATTGCAACACTACGCAACGCAACGCAAAGCAACGCAACGCAACGCAACGCAACGCAACGCAACGCAACGCAACGCAACGCAACGCAACGCAACGCAACGCAACGCAACGCAACGCAACGCAACGCAACGCAACGCAACGCAACGCAACGCAACGCAACGC
Organism: Thraustochytrium sp. TN22; assembly: GCA_013306675.1. Lineage (NCBI taxonomy): Eukaryota > Bigyra > Thraustochytrida > Thraustochytriidae > Thraustochytrium > Thraustochytrium sp. TN22. Next base: position 80,349 of record JABLUY010000026.1, on the reverse strand, counting down.
AATGCAATGCAACGCGACGCAAAGCTAGAGAAAAGAAAGTCCCGACGCTCCGCCAGCCAGCTGTGAAAGCTGCGCCAGCCGAATTGTAGCCTACCGGCCTCTTCACCCCTCCCTCCACATCACCTCCGTCACTTCATTCATTTTTCTACTCTGCCACCAAAGACCTTGCTCAGCGCCGTCATGGCCTTGCCGACGATCTCCGCCGGCTTGGGCACAGTCGACCAGTCCACGGGTAGACGCGCAAATTCGCGGCGCGCAAGCGGCGTGTCCACCAGCGGCGGCTCGTCCAGGACCACCTGGACGTGCCTGGCGCGCTCACTCACCTCCGTGGCGAGCTTGTGCGTCCACAGCCGCACGCCCCGCATCGCCGCGATATACGCCTTCTCGTCCTCCACGTCCTGCACGCGCTCCGCAAAGTCTGGCGTGCCGGCGTCAGAGCCTAGCACCACGACAAATTTCGGCTCATCCTGGCTATCGTCGCCGTCGCCGTCCTCGGGATCCGGCAGAGTGAACTCCGGCGTGCCGCCCTTGGCCAGCGTCGCGAGCACCTCTTCAGTATTCTGCCGGTACCGCAGGCGCGGATCTAGCAGCTGCAGCAGACCGCGCGCCACGAGCGTCTTGGAGAGCAGGTTCTGCGTCTGCAAAAACGCAGGGTCCCGGACCAGGTCCTCCTCCGTATCCCACCGAAAGGTGCCTGCTGCGAGTACCAGGCCGTCCAAGCCCGCCAGGTTTGCGGTGACGACAAGCGCGAGGCGCGCCACCTGGCCCCAGTCCGTGCAGTCCGCCTCGGTCGTCCACACGAGCGGGTCCACGGTCGCGGCGGCCCGTGACTTGCGCAGTGGCTGCACGGCGCGCACCTCGGCGGCCGCCTCGTCCAGGCGCGCGGCGTCGCGTGCCACCATAATCACCGACCAGCCCTCCTCGCGCAGGCGACGTGCCCAAGCCAGGCCGAGGCCGGATGAGGCGCCGGCCACAAGCGCCACGCGTGGCTTGTTGTCCGGGTAAAACCAGCTGCCGTCCTTGTCATGCACCGCATTTGTGGGCTGATTGGCGGCCCGCATGGCAAGTTTGGTCGTGGCGTTGAGGCGGTGTGGCGCGTTGCGGTCCAGCGCGTAGTCCCAGGAGCCGGTTGCGCGAAAGTCGCGCACAATGGCGCCCACCTGATTTACCGTGAGCACCTTCTTCCCTTCAGTGCGATTCTTGCGCGCAAAGTACTCGTCCATAGGCAGCTTGGCCGTTGCGTAGCCAAGCGCCGCCGCCTTGTTCTGGGCGGCGCCCTTTTGGCTGTTGCGGTCCACGATGCCGCCGATGATGTATGCCTTGGCTGGGTCAAAGGTCGTCAGCGTCTCCTCGGCATCCGCCGACAGGTACACGGCCTCCTCGCGCGTCAGCACCTCGTTGAAGGGCTCCGAATGGACGCTCAGGTCGCCGCGGTCCTCCCAGATCTCGGCCGGCTGGCGCGCCGAGAGCTCCTTCTGCAGCTCCTGCGTCATGCCCACGAGCATGACCTTGCTCGGCCGCCACGTTGGCCGGTTTGTGCCATAAACGTTGTTTAGCTGGTGGTACAGGCTGTTGCGCACGTTCAACGGCAGCGACTGCGCGAACTCCATGTCGATCACGATGCGCGGGTGCGCGGCAACCAGTTGCGGCACGGCGGTCCTGGCGTGCCGCCGCAGGAGGCGCGTGGATTGGTGCTCGCTCTGGCCTCCCGAGGCCTTGCCGTCGCGCGACTTGCCCTCGTCCTGGTGCTCGGCCTCCCCGGTTCCCTCCACGCGCTGGCGCTTCTTCTGCTGCGCGGCCTTCTTCTGCTGGGCCAGCTCGGCGCGTATGAGCGAGGCCACCTTGCGCTTGACGGCCTTCTTTGACTCCGATTTGGCCAGCTCTTCGAGCATCTCCTTGTGCCGCGTCTCCACGGCCACGCGGGCCTCCTCGTACGCCTCGCGCCGCTGCTCGATCCTCGCTTCGCGCGAGGACGTCGCCGCGTCCGCGTCGCCAGTGGTCGCCATGGCTGGCGCCCCGGGCCCCTCGCCGCGCAGGAGCGCGCCCCGAGCGCGCTCCGAGGGCCGCGCAGGGAGCGTCGCGCCGCAGGGAGTGCCGCACAGGACCCGGCCGGCCGCCGGCCGCGCCCCGCGCGCTCCGAGCCCTCCCGCGAGCAGCAGCCGGCGCATGCAGACCTGCATCCGCGCCGCTCAGGCTGCCTCGTGGCCGCGCAGCCCGACGCCATGGAGCTGCCCGAGGACAGCGACGGCAACCTGGGGCTGGCGCTGCGCAGGCCCGACGGCGCGGACCAGCGCAAGCCCTCGCGCGCGCCGGCGGCCTCCCGCAAGGAGAGCAAGGAGAAGAAGGGTAAAGACAGGAAGAAAAAGGAGGAGAACTCGAAGAAGAAGGACGGGAACAAGGACGAGAAGAAGAAGAGGAGGAGGAAGAAGAAGAAGGAGAAGAAGGAGAAGAAGGAGCACAAGCGCAAGCACAAGGACGACGAGCGGAGGAGCTCGTCCGAGAGCGAAGACGACCAGGACGATGCGCAGCGGCGACGCGAGGAGCAACGCCGGAAACGAGCGAGGAGAGGCGGCTTGGGCAGCCGCTGGGACGAGGTCGGCGACGCAGAGGCGGACGCCGACGCGTCGCGCAGGTGCCACAGGGACGCCTTGGCGACGAGGGCCGAGCGGAGGTCGCCCGAGGAGGTCTGGGAGCTGGCGCGGAGCATTCAGGTGACGGTGGCGATCGGCGAGCGCCTGACGGCGTGCCGGAGGTTGCTGCGCAGCGTGCCGCGGGGGGCGCCCAGCATGGCCTGTGCAGAGGCCGTGCCGCACCATGCGCGCAACCTGGCGCGCGATGAGCGATGCGGCGGGTACGTGGAGCGCTTCGAGGCGATGCGTCTCTCGCAAAACGCCGCGAGCCCGGTGACCACCTTCCACGACTGCATGCTCGTGCAGGAGGTTCTCCAGGACCCGCTGCTGTCCCGCTTCGGGCTCATCGTGGTGGACGACTTCCAGCAGCGCACTGTGCAAACCGACATGCTTGTGAGCCTCCTAGCCAAGATCGTGTTGAGTCGCCGCGACCTGCACGTGGTGATCTTTGCGAGCACGGAGAAGGCGGCGGAGCTGGCCGCGGGTCTCTTCCGCGGGCGCGCCGCGCGCTGCGCGCTCGTGGACGTGCGGCCGCCGCGCGAGCGTGTCTCGCGGCGCATCCTTTACCTGCGCGTGCCGACCTCGAACTACTTGCGCGAATGCGCCGATATCGTCGCGCAGCTGCACGCGGATCGCGACCTGACGGAGAACGCCAACATTCTGGTCTTCGTCCCGACCGCGGGCATCGCGATAGAGCTCGTCCAGAGGCTGCACGATCGCGAGGGCTGCCGCAGCCTGAACGTCTTGACGTGGACGGCGGCGCAGGGCAGCCTGCCGTTTGTGGTGGGCCGCGCAGCGCCGGGCTGGCGCAACTGCATTGTAGCGGACTCTGTGCTGGAGTCGAGCACGTCAGTGGCGGCGGCGCTGCACGACGTGGGCGTGGTGATTGACTCGCTCCTCACGGAGCGCACGCTGGTGGACGCGGAGACCGGCCTGGAGGAGCGCGGCGTGGTAGCGGTGACGCGCCTGGAGGCGCGGCAGCGTGCGTGCTTTTCGAAGGACCTTGTGCTGCGTCTTGCACCAGAGGCCGTCTGCAGCACCTCGCTGCCCGAGGAGGTGGGCCCCGAGGCCGCGCGCTGCGACCTGGCAGCGGTTTGCCTGCAGCTGAAGCGTCTGCACGTGCGAAACCTAGTGCGGTTCCCGTTCGTGACGCCGCCGCCGGCGGTGGCCATGGTGCGCGCCCTGGACACGCTGCACGCGCTGGAGGCCGTGGACGACCAGGCGGAACTGACGGCCATGGGTCACGAGATGGCGTGCTTTCTGCCGCTAGCGCCGCCATTGGCGCGCCTCCTGGTGCTCTCGCTGGACCTGGGCTGCGCGGAGGAGGCGCTGACCGTGGCTGCGATGCTTGAGGCACAAGAGACCGGCCAGCTGTTCACCGGCACCATCAGCAATAAGGGGCAGGCAGCGCGCATGGAAGAGTGCTACCGCGCGCTGGGCGCGCGCGAAGGAGAGTTGGTCATGTATGTGAATGTGTTTAACGCCTACAATGAGAGCGTCGGGTTGCCCGGCGGCCAGCGCGACTGGTGCGCGCATTTCGGCATCCAGCATCAGACGCTGAAGCGTTGTGCGATGATACGAAAGGCTTTGGCCACGCGACTCGAGGCCCTGGCCCGAAGTCGCGCGCTGCAGGTGCTCTCGTGCTGCGAGGATACGGACGCGCTAGTGCGGTGCGTGTGCAAGGCATTCTTCTTGTGCGCGGCGCGGCTCGCTCACAGTGGCACGCACTACGTAAGCGTGCGCGACGGCCAGAAGATGAAGATTTCAGAGTCAGACGCCTTTTTTAGGCACTGCGGCGTCCCGCCCGCCTGGATTGTCATGCCGCGCTTGCTGCGCAAGGTACGTCACATTACAAGCATACGCCCCAGTATGCTCGCGGACCTCGCGCCCCATGCATTTGTGTCCGCGTCGACATCGACTTGAGAGAGCTGAGAGCTGCCCGGTTGGGAGAGCCGAGAGCTGAGTGACGACTGCGTGTCGCGGTAATGAAGAAGGGTTTTCCGTTTCGCTCTATGGCTTCGACGATCGTGTCTTGCGCCTCTTCGCAGCTCCTGCTGTGACGACAGACGCGGATGCGTCAGCAGCTTTTGAGGGCACGGACGGCAAGGATGCCCTGACCGACCGCTGTGCAGCAGCATGGAGGAGGGCAACTGTGGTCGGTAGCATGACCGGATGCTCAACGTGGGCATCTGTGTGTGCTGATGCCGCGGCAACGTCGCTCCCGACGGCGGAGCGCTTTCCGGACGCACTGGAGTTCTTCTTGCTTCCGCTGCTGCTGCTGCTTCCGCTGTTGCTGCTGGTGCTGGTGGAGCCCTTGGCAGCCGCAGCAGCCGCTACGGCAGCTGCTGACGTGGACGACGAGACAGCATCAAGGCCGACACTCACACCAGAGCCCGAGTTCGAGCCTGTGACCTTCGACGAGGCTGGCGCGCCCGAGTGGCTGGAGCCCGTCGAAGTGGTCATGGTTGATGCGGAAGTAGCCACGGATGAGTTGGCTGCCTTGCGCGAGGTTTTGCGCGCACCAGCCAGCGGAGGGCGTGCCGAAGCGACGCGCTCTGCGAGTGCCAACGCGGTCTCCCCGTCGCCGTTGGTAGCAGCAAAGTTGTAATTTCGCTGCGTGAGCATTCGAATGAAGGAGGCGCAGAGCTCATCTGTGACGTCGATGCGCGAAAACTGCAAAAGCAGCTCGTGCAGGACGGTGTTTCCCTTGGCGTTGGCGATGTTGACCTTGAAGGGCCCGTGCGGTGCTGGTACAGCGTCCAGGAAGGCCTGGACGGTAAGCATGTAAATGGGCCCGAGCCGGATGTAGCGGTGAAGGCCAGTGTCCCCCGACCCAGGTTCCACGCTGTTGAGGTTCGCTCCGCACTCGTTGATGAGGAAGCGTAAAAGGCGGTCACGGTCGCGACCGCGCGCCGCGCGCAGCAGCAGCGTCTCGCCGTCTGGGTTGCGCACCTCAAAGTCGAAGCCGGCGCGGTGAAAGGCGCGGAAGACGCGCAGGTCCAGCACCCCATACTGCAGGTAGGAGTCCGTGTAAGCGTGCAAGAGCTTTCCTCGCTCGCGCGAGGAGGGACGGTGCCGGTCCGAGGACGTGATCCGCATGCTGGCAAGAAGCTCGAGCAATTCCTCGCTGCTGTCCTTGGGATTCATGCGCATGAGGCGAATGCGCTCCGCACGGTTTGGTGACGAAGACGACTTTGCACCGTCATTGTGGTTCTCGACCTGGTGCGTGTCACGGTCTTGGTCCTGGTCCTTGTCCACGTTGTTGTTCTGGCGCTGACCTTGCGTCTGACCGCCTTGCTGCCCGCCCTGCTGCTGTGGAGGCGCGCGCGAGGAGGCCGGAGCAGGCGCGACTCGGCTGCCAGACCCGGACCCGGACCCGGACCCGGACCCAGGCCAAGAGCTCAGCCCGCCGCCTGCCCCAGAGCCGGAGCCCGAACCCGACCCCGACCCGGAGCCCGAACCCGAGCCACCATTGTCGGAGCCAGACGAGGATGTTTTGGTCTCTGCGCCGTCGCACGAGGCTGGTTCAGCCCCGGAGCCAGACTTGCGCTCCTGCGTCTGAGTCGCGGACGAGGAACCCGCAGACCCGCTACCGGCAGGCCGGGCATGCTGCTCGGGTGCCTGCGCGGCGCGCTCGTTGCCGTCGGACTCGCTGGAGCGTGAGCCGTCCTGTGCGCTAAAACGTGCGCGGCGGCGTTGACCGGGCGAGGCGACCGAGGGCGAGGACACGGACGAGTAGGACGTGCGCGAGCCGCTCGAGTTGGACTCGCCGGCCTTGAACTTGCGGCGCACCGTGCGTCTTTTCATGGAGGAAACGGCACGTTGCACGCGGCCGACCTGCTGCGTGAGGTCGTCAACCTTGCTCGCTTGCGTTGCGACCCGCTGCGACGCCTTGGCCAGGGTCGCGTCGAGCGACGACATGATGCTGGCGGCTTGCAGGGAGATTCGCGCGTGCTGCGTCGCGGACTTGTTTCTGTTGGATCCCGCCGCACCCTGAGAAGGCCCTGATCCGGTCCTCATGGCCGGCCCTTGTGGCGCGAACGGGGAGTTCTGGGAGAAGGTAGACAGGGCTCGCAGATCCACAAGGGAGGTGACGAGCTGGCCGTTGGCGTTTTGCAGGAAGACAGGTGCAAAGCCAGGGATGCCACTGAGGGGCGGCCATGAGGCACCCAGGGCGTTCTGCAGCGTGTTGCCGTCCATGCCTTGTGCTTGACTTGCTTGCCCGTGCATCATCGACTGACTCAAGACGCCAAGTCCGGAGCCGTGCGAGTGTGACTGCGGCTGCTGGTGCTGTGCTTGTTGCGATGCGACCTGCACGATTGGGAGCTGTTGTTGTAGTTGTGGATGTGGTTGTTGTTGTTGTTGTTGTTGTTGCTGCTGCTGCTGCTGTTGTTGTTGTTGTTGCTGCTGCTGCTGCTGCTGCTGCTGCTGCCCCTGCTGCTGGCGTTGCAATGCTGCGAAGGAGTGCTGATATTGAATTGGAGAGGATAAAAAGCCTTGCGCAGCGAGGTGAGGAAAGAAGGACTGTTGGTTGTGTTGTTGCGGATGGTGTTGGTGTTGGTGTTGGTGTTGGTGTTGCTGCTGCTGCTGCTGCTGCTGCTGCTGCTGCTGCTGCGGCGGCGGCGGCGGCTGCGGCTGCGGCTGCTGTTGATGCGGCTGCGGCTGCTGTTGCGTGGGCGCGGTGGACGGGGACGAGGAGCCCGAGGATGTCGGCCCCGACGCAGCACCCAGCTGCGAGGGTAAATAGCCACCTCCGCCTTGCATCATGAGCGGCAGTACATTTGGTGGCTCGTGCTGCTGTTGTTGCCGCTGCTGCTGTTGCAATTGCACTTGATGCTGCTGTTGCTGTTGCGGGTCCGTCTTGACGCCAACTTGCTGCGGCGCCCACGGAAAGCTAGGCCACATGATCGCGGCAGATGCACGACGACCGTGCACGGCTACGCGTTGCTGGACGACCGTGCACGGCCACGCGTTGCTCCACGCCGTGCGCGGCTCCACCTGGCTTTGAGTCGTGTACGTGGAGATGGATGGATGAATGGATGAGCTGCTTTGCCTCCTCTCCCGCCTCTCTCCCTCTGCCTGGGCCCGCGGTAGCGCGGGCCCAGGCGCGCGGCGCCGGCGCCGCGGCGCGCGGACGAGCGGCCGGCCGGCCGCGGCGCTGGGCGAGCGGCGCGGCGGCCGGGGCGATGCGGCTTTGGCGTGGCGTGGCGTCGCGTGGCTGGCCGGCCGGCGAGGCTCGCCCGCTCGCTCTGGGTTAGCATGCATTCTTGCGCGGCGGGCCAGGCCGCCGCAGCAACTGATGTGGGCAGGCGCAGGGGGGGCGGCGGTGGCCTCCAGGCCAGGCCGGCCCGCGCCTCTGGCCCGCAGCGACCACCGACAGCGCCGCGCCGCGCCGCTGTGCGCGCCCCGAGACTGGTCAAGCCCAGACCGCGGAATCCGCAGCTAGCTCGCAGCGGCGCCGCCGCGTCCACAGCTCGCGTGGGGCCCGCAGCTGCAGCGGCAAGCCGGCTGCTTGCGCTCGGTACCGCGATATGACTCGGCGCGTGGCCCACCACAGGCCGTTTGGTGCCCCCCTCACCCGCACCCGCCGAAATAAGAATGTGCGGGGAGCCAAACTCCCGCGGTGACTTGGCAGATTTTGCGGTATGGACGCTCTGCCCTTTTATTCGCGCCGGCCGCACGAAGCGGCTCCTGCGATAAAACCGGCCGGGCGCCGACCCGAGCTAAGCCGGCCGCAACGCCCCCGCCGCCCGCCCAGCCGCCGCGCCGGCCGCCGACCAGCATGGCGCGCCCAGCCTGAAAAGGGATCGCACCGCTCGCGCCTCCTCTTTGCCGCGGCACCGCCGTACCCGCAGCGCCGTCGGCCGAGGGGCGCCGCCCCACGCCGCCCCGAGCGTCGCGCCGACGCCGACGCCGACGCCGACGCCGACGCTGACGCCGATTGGTGGCCTCGCCTTGGTTTTGCCTTCGCTGCCGCGCGATGCTGCGAAGTCACGCGTTGCCGCCGCGAGGCGAGGCCGACCGAGGGCAGGTGAATCACAGCGCTCCGCAGCCTCGCAGCTCCGGCCGCCCCTGCGCCGCAGTTCACTGCGGCGCGACTCGTGATTATCTCGCCTCTACGCGCCTCTACGCACCAGGGCTACCAGCTACTGGTAACTTACTTCGCGGCGCCGCGCGTTCCTCCGGCCGCCGCACTGCCGCCGCAGGATCAACCGCGCACCGCGCTTAGTGGCTGTCTTCGGCTCAAGCCGCACGTGGCTCCGCGGCTGGCCGCCGCGTCAGCCCTGCGCTGCGCAGCGCCTCCGCCTGGGCTGGCCTGCGCTGGCCTCGCCTGGCCTCGCCTCGCCTCGCCCCGCCTCGCCTCGCCTCGCAGCAGGCAGCTCGCGCGCGCAGGACGCCTCGCCTGCCCACACTGCTGCCAGGCCCGCCGTCGGGCGCCCGACGCCGACGCTCGCGCCGACTTCGCCGAGCGGCCCAGGGCGCAGGGCCGTCCGTGGCCGCTCCGCGAGGCCTAGGCGGCGCGCCGCCGCGCGAGGCTTGGAGCCGCGCGAGGCTCGGAGCGCCCGCCCGCCTGTGACTGGCCGGGCAGCCCGGGCACTGTGGCTGTCACCGTGAGCTGGGGTCCGCAGAAGGGCGCAGAAGGGCGGCAGCTCAGTGGAGGTGGCGGTGGCCATGGTGCTCCAGCTGTGGTGTGCACCCGCGAGAACCGAACCTGATGAGAACGCGGCGCGTTGAAGCATCATAAAATCATCATCACCATCGTCGTCGCCGTTGACGCATGGAAAACATGTATAAGAGGAGCGAGACCGCGACCCTCCGAGGCCCGCCGGAAGGCGCCAGAGAGCATGGGCCGCGCGGGCGGCGGCGACCCTGCGGCGTTTGAGGCGTTCAACCGCGCGTTCACGCGCTCCAAGGCCGCGCGCAGGGCGCGCCGCGATGGCTACCTGAGCGTGCGCCAGCCGGCGCGCGCGCTTGTGTCGCTGCGCGAGGACGACCTGGCGGTGCTGCGCCGCGAGGAGCGCGAGCAAGCCGAAGCTGACGTGGCGGGCGTGCCGAAGGACCTGCTCGACGTGCTGGCGCGCCAGGAGCAGGACGGCAAGTGGCCCGTGGGCGACGCACGCCTGCGCGAAGTCTTGGGCCAGGGCCACGAGCCGCCAGAGCCGCCCGACGGAATCGTGCCGTGGAAGTGGACCCTCGCGCTCTGCGTGGCCTTCTTGCGCCGCCATGCCGACCACTTTGACCGCGTGCATGCCGCACACGAGAAGGCCATGTTCTACCTGGCAGACCCGGAGCTCCTGGCCAAGGCCAAGGCGAGCTTGCCGCCGCCAGGACTCCCGCACGTTGCCTTGGACCCTGCGCTCTGCCGTCAGGGACGCTGGCGGGAGGCTGCCGACCTGGCGCTACGCGCGCGCGGCCATGAGGCCTTCCTGCGCCCGCGCACGCCCCCGCCCCGGGCGCCCACGCCTGAGGAGGCCCGCGCAGCGGCCAAGCAGGAAAAGATCGCGGCAGCCGTAGCTGCGCGCGCGCGCCAGCGCCGCCTCGACGCTACAGAACTGGAGGGCGCGCTCTTCCGCGCTAACTTGCTACACGACATGGGCGCGTCCAAGTTCGCCACGGCGGAGATGCCGGACTTCAAGACGGGCCAGCTCACGGCCCTGCTCAACGCGCAGGCGCCCTTGGAGCAGAGCCGCGGTCTGTACTCGCAGCTCGCAGACCATCTCCGGCAAGAGAACGATGCGGACGCTGCGGTCATCCTTGCAAGCGAGGACGAAAGCAAGAGTGACGAGGTTGAGGTCGAGGCCAGGGCCGGGGCCGATCATCAAGCCGAAGCCGAGGTGAATGCCAGAGCAGACGAAAGTGAGGCTCATCCTGGCAGCAGCGACGCCCTGGCCAAGCCGGGCAATCCGCTCCCGGAGATCGACGAGGAGGTGCGCTCTGGCCTGGTCCGGCTCCTGCAGAATGGTTCCTGTCCGGACAAGGACCGGCTCGTGGACCAGGTTTTGCGGCATGAGATGGCGCTCGGGCGCGAGTTAGCCATCCTAACGCACCGCGACCGCCTCGGAACGGTCAAGGCGGCCGCTGCGCTCGAGGACCGCTGGCGCGCCGCGCTGCGGCCGCGCGCCGAGCGCCGGCGGCTCGCCAAGGTGACAGGGCCCGCTCCGCGGCCCGAGTGGACTGTCGCGGCGGCCGGCGACCCCGAGGCCAGCGAGAAGCGGCGACAGGCCCGCGCCAAGGTCCGTGCTCACGCGAGTCTCCGCGCCCGCGCCCGCGCTCGCGCGAGCCTGAAACGCGGCTCGCTGCTTTTCCCGCGTGAACCCCAACCCGATACCGAGAGCAAGCACGAAGTGGACCTCAACGAGCGCCTGCGCCGAGAACGACTCGAGGAGCAGGCGACACGCAGGCTGCAAAAGTGCATCAAGCGCGTCGTGCTCTACACACGCCTCGCAGAGGCGCTGGAGAAGGCTGTGCGAGACAACAGCGCGGCCTTTTGCAGAGCCGAGACGCATGCGGCGCGCAACCACGCCTTCGACGAGACCACCCGGCTTCTCCTGGACCTGCGTCGCGCCACGTGCTCGCTCTTGGAGGGCGTAGTGCAGTGGCGCCAGGCACGAAACGAACTGGCGACCTTGGCGAACCCAGACCACGTGCCGGAGGCGTACCCTTTCATCTGGGACGGTGGAAATGTCTTGCTGCGTGTGGTGTCGCGGCTCGATTTCCTTGCTTCCAGCGCGGAGCTGCGTGGCTGGTACGGCGACGCGCTCCCGCTGAAGGGAAACCCGTTCATGGTGGCGGTGCTCCCGCAGGACCGGCCGGTGACACCGCGCCAGGCGACGCGCCGCGTGCTTGTGGACGGCAAGCCGGTACTGCGGGTCTCGGAAAAGCTGGCGGCACTCAGAGGGCAAGAGGTGGCTCGTATGGACGAGGCGTGGCGTCTGGTCGCGAGCGGGCCGACATGGTGGCCGCGGTGCTCCAAGGACGAGTGGATCCGTGTACGCGCCGCGGAGAAGGTGCTCTGCGAGGAGCTGCGTATGCAGGGAGCATTACGCGACAAGCTCGTGGGCAGCAGGGGCAGCGAAGACAGCGAGCGCACTGAATAGTTACCGTGCAACTCGTTCCACGAACAGAAGGGCCTTCCGGGAGGAGGGGCTTCAGAAGATGACATTGAAGAGGAAGAAAAACAGGAAGAAAAAGAAGAAGATGTTGACGTTTCTACAATCTCGTACACGTAGGAGGGGCTCTGCAGCTGGTGCTGGTGGGGTCGCCTCGCCTCGCCTCGCCTCGCTTCGCACCGCACCGCGCACCATACCGCGTCAGACCACACCGCGCAGCGCTGGGGCGGGACTCTTTGGCTGAATCAGATCTCATCGTCGAGCGGGCCGCGAGCAACGCCGGCCGGCGAGGCGGCGCGGGCAGCGGCAGCTGGGTCGCGCTCACAGGCGCGGCGCAGAGCCGCGTAGAGGGGCTCTGCGGCCTTGGGGCGTGGCACGCGGCAGGAGAGCAAGTCGCGCGGATCGTGACGGCGGCCGTAGAAGCGCTCGTTCACGTCAGCGCGCTCGCGGATGACGGCGCCCTCGAGGCTGATACCGACAAAGAGGCCCTTGCTCTGCGAGTAGGTGTAAGAGGGCGCGAAGCGTGCGTCGCTGCCCATGCTGAGGTTGACCGAAGCCTCGCCGGTGCGGCCGAGCGGACCGGCGGCTAGGCTGAGCTGCGAGCCGAGCGCGACCTGGCTGCGGCCACTAAAGGCGTCGACGGCGGACTCCGTGTTGAGGATGATGACAAAGTCCGTGACCTCGCCGCCCATTTGCGCGCCCCAGCCCAGGCCGGCCAGGCCAATGGCCGAGGGTGCGGTCCAGGAGCCCTGGCGGTCGCGGCCCACGACCAGACCGGTGCCAAAGCGCGTGGTCACGACGAAGCCGACCTTGACCACCGTCAAAAACGCGATACCCTTGGCCTGCTGCAGCAGCATGGCTGGGATGCGCTCGTCGCGCAGCATGGACTGCGGGGAGGTGCCGAAGAAGTTGTCCACGGCGTTGGCGGCCTTGAGGATCTCCGCGGACATGGAGAAGCTCACCGGCGACGACAGGCCTGCGCGCGCGGCGGCGGCACTCGCGGCCGCAGCAGCGCTGTTCAGGCCGCCGCCGGCGCCGCCGCGCTCGGCCGAGGCGCCGCCCGGGGATCCCATCGGCGCCGACCCGCCTTCTCCCAACGACCGCTGCTGCTGTTCCTGCTCCTGTTCCTGTTGTTGCTGGGCCAGCTCGCGCGTGGCGTTGCTCATGGTGGCCGCCAGCTCGTCCTGCAGCGGGTCCAGCTTCGCGCAGCACGTGGTGCACACGCGCTGCGGCTCGCGGACGCCAAAGACGGGCGGCAGCAGACGGAATTGGCTGCAGCAGTTCTTGCAGTAGATCTTGCCGTCCATGCGGCAGTGGTGCCGGCGGCGGAAGAAGTCGAACTTGGAGTGACAAAGCGTGCACTCCGACTTGGACGCGTCTGGCTCCCACGCCGGCGCGCCGGACGCGCCTGAGGTGTCCACCGTGCCGCGCCCGAACATGTACCACGGTTTGGCCGAGTCAAACTGGAAGAAGGACGCCGTCGCGCCGCCCTGTGCGGCCACTTCGTCCGTAAGGTCCTCGATGCTGTCGGCGCCGGCCAGGTCCTCCATGCTGTCGGCCATCGCCTCCACAGTTGGCACGCCCGCGCGCTCCGACGCCGACGCCGACACCGACACGGGCGTCTGCAGGGACGAGGCTGGCTCCCCGAGGGGTGGCGTGGGCGCCTCTGCCTCTGCCCATGCCGCCTCGTCGTCAAAGTCCTCCTCGTTCTGCTCCTCCGCCTCCGCTTCTGATGCGGGCGAGGCCGCAGGCTGCGTGGTAGGGTTCCCGCTCACCGCAGGCGAAGCATTCGATTGCGCAGGGAGGGTTTGTGCGTCGTCGGCCTGCGAGTCATCAGGCTGCGCAAGAGAGGCTTGAGCGTCGTCCCTTCCCGCAGGCGCAGGCGAGGCAGGGTCAGACTGCGCAAGGACGTCCTGCGCGTCGATTCCCCCGGAGGTGGCAGCGACGGGCACGTCGCCACCCGTAAACGGTGGCGTGCCGTCGCGGAGCGCACCAGGCGATCCTTGCGCGTTTGTCTCCTCCGTCACCGCCCCCGCCGCCTCCGTCTCCTGCTGCTTTTCCTCCTGCTCCTGCTCCTGCTCCTGCTCCTGCTCCTGCTCCTCCTTCGTCATCTTCTCTTCTTTCTCGTCATCCTCTTCGTCGTCGTCCGGCACGACGTGGTCCGCGGTGGACTCAGTCCCGAGGCACGGAGGTTGTGTATCGTTGTGCGCTGGGGCAAGCGCTTCGGATGGGGCAGGAAAAGAGCCAGGGATCACCTCAGTGTCTGACGCAACATCTTGCGCCTCTGGCTGGCTGCCCTCGCCATCGTCCGCGTCCTCGGCCTCGGCCGATGCGGCGGTGCGTGGCGACTCCAGCGGCATGGTCACCAGGCCTTGAGCCAGGTCGACCTCCTCTGCGGCGCCCACCGCCGAGCCGGCCTCCGCGCCCTGCTCCGTTCGCGTGCGCCTGCCCTGCGCGGGCCACCCCGCGAGCTCGTCGTCCGTCATGTCCTGCTGCTCGTCCTCGTCCAGCTGCTCGAGCAGGGGCCCGGCGGCCTTGTGCTGCAGCTCCTCCTGGAGGTCCTTGGCTGCGTGCGCCTGCTGCTGCTGCTGCTGCTGCTGCTGCTGCTGCCGCACGGCGTCCTCGCTGTCGTCCTCCAGCTGGATCAGCAGCTCCTCCCGCTCGCCCTCTGCGGCCCCGCCATTTCTCCCGCCCGCGTCCTCGTCGCCGGCGGCGGCCTCCGCGTAGGTCTTGCGCAGGCCGCCCTCGCCGTCGTCGTCTCCCTCGCCGTCGTCGTTCCCCTCTTTCCGCAGCTCGAGGCGCTCCTCCGCCGCCGTCGAGCCGCCGCCGGCCGCCGCTGCCGCCGCCGCGCCCGCGCCCGAGCCCGCCGCGCCCGCGCCCGCCTCCATGCCGGCCGCCGCGCGGCCTCCGCGCGCGCGCGCGAGCCCGGTCTCGGTCTGGATGATTCGCGCAAATCGACGTCGATTGCGAGCGCAGCACGCATCAGCCCGAGTCAGACTTCAGGCCCTTTCCGAAACCGCCGCTGCGCCGCCGCGCAAGTGCGCTCTCGCGCCGCGCAAGTCGGAGCGGAGCGCGGAGCTCGCCGCAGCCTGAGCGCAGACTGGCGACGGAAAAGTCCACGTCTCGTCTCGTCTCGTCTCGTCTCGTCTCGTCTCGTCGAGGCGAGGCGAGGCGAGGCAAGACGAGGCAAGACGAGGCAAGGCGAGGCGAGACGAGACGAGACGAGACGAGACGAGACGAGACGAGACGAGACGAGACGAGACGAGACGAGACGAGACGAGACGAGACGAGACGAGACGAGACGAGACGAGACGAGACGAGACGCGACGAGACGCGACGAGACGCGACGCGACGCGACGAGACGAGACAAGACAGGCCAGGGCAAGAATGCAGGCGATGCAAGTCGAGACGCGAGGCGGGACAAGACAGGCCAGGATGAAAATGCGAGACGGCGGGACGGGACGAGGTGATGCAAGTCGAGACGCCGCCACGAGCGCGCCGTGGTCGGATCGTGCTGGGGATGGAGAACGTCGAGCCGCCGCGCCAGAGCCGCCATAGCGAGGGCTCGCAGCCAACGAGACGCTGGTTGCCGCAGACATCCGCCATGAGACCAAAGCACGCGACATCCCCTCCCCGCCAAGTACGCACGCACATGGGAAGCCTGCCCCGGCGCTGTCGTCTTCTCCGTCGGATCAGCCACCACCGGCGCCGCGAGGCCCGGTCCGGTCGCCTGGCGCGCAGCCTCGCAGGGGCGACCTCGGCCACGCGCGTGCGGCACGCGCCTGGTCTCTCGCCCCGCTCACAGTCATCTCGCCTGCCTCGCCATCGTTCGCGCGCGGCCCGGCCACCGGCCGGGCTGATCCTCGCCACGCTCCCGGCCGGTGGCCTGATCGTGCTCGTGAGAGCAGCCTGGGCCGCGCCTGCCGCCGCCGCCCCAGCCTGAGGCTGCTCCCGCCGTTGCTGCCGCCGTCCTCCGCCCGCGCTCCGCGGCTGCTCGCCAGGCTTCGTCTCCTCCCATCGAGCTCGCCTCGCCTCGCCTCGCCTCGCCTCGCCTCGCCTCGCCTCGCCTCGCCGCGGCGGCGGCGGCGCGCGCGGCGGCAGGCAGGCAGGCAGGCAGGCAGGCAGCAGGCAGGCGGCGGCAGCAGGCAGGCGCGCCGGCGGGGCGACGCGACGCGCGCGGGCGGCGCCGCGAGGAGCCCGGCAGGCGGGCAGGCAAGCAGGCAGACAGCTCGCCATCCATCCAGCCAGCCCGCGCGGCACGACACGTGCGGCGCGGCACGCGCGGGCGCGAGCGGGGGCGGCGAGAGCGCGCGGCAAGGCGGGGAGGGGCGAGGCGAGCTGAGGCGAGGCGGAGGCTTTGCAGCCGCGCCTGCAGGGGGAGAGAGGGCCGGCGGGCGAGGGAGCGCGCACACGGGCCCAGTTCTCCAAGGGAGCGCGGCGCGTGCGGCGCAGCGGCGCAGCGGCGTAAGGAAGGGGCGCGCGTGGAGGGAGGGAGGGAGCGCGCGCGGGGGAGCGCCTGCTGGAGCTGGAGCTGGAGCTGAAGCTGGAGCTGGAGCTGGAGCTGGAGCTGGAGCTGGAGCTGGCGAGGTAGCGGGCGAAGATGGTGGTGCGCAAGCTCGTGTGCGCGCCGGGGCGACTGCACGCGCGCGAGTCGACGCACGAGGCGCGCGCGAGCGCGGCGCCTGCGCGGCCGGCCGGCGCCGACTCGGAGGCGGCCGCGGAGCAGCGGCGATCGGGCGATCGGCGGTCCTTGTCGCAGGCGCGCTCGCGGCTCTCGTCGCTGCGGCATCGATTGTCGCAGCAGCTGGGCCAGGGTGACGAGGAGCTGGAGGACGACGTCGCAGACGATGACGAGGAGCTGGAGGATGACGTCGACGCAGACCTGCTGGCGGCGCTGCGCGCCTCGGAGGCGCTGGCGAGAGCCCAGATGGAGGTCGAAGAGGCCGTGCACCGCCGTCGCAGCTCACGCGCGGTCGATGCGGCCGCGCAGCGTCGGCGCAGCTCGCGCGCGGTCGAAGAAGCCGCGCAGCGTCGGTGCAGCTCGCGTGCGGCGGACGAGGAGGAGGACCTGCTGGCGGATGTGGTCGGGGACGCGGCAACGGACGAGGTCGCGGGCGAGGCCGAAGAGAGTACGCCCATGAGCCTGGAGGACTTTCTGGCGGAGGCCATGGGCGACGGCGACGCCGCTGGCGAGGACTGGGACGCGCTCCTCGCGCTGAGCCTGAGTTTTGATGAGGAGAACCTCGCGGCGCTTTCGCATGAGAACCTGGAGCTCACGGAGCAGAGAGTCGGCTTCGTGCTGGCAGATGATCTGTCAGATCACCTGCGGCAGTGGTCTTCGACCGTTGACAATCAGTACGCAGCGATGCGGCTCTTCCAGACCCTGGGCGAACAGCACGCCCGCCTGGTGCCGGGCGAGAACGGGGCGCCGGCGAGCATCGCCATCGAGGGCAACCTCGCGCTGGAAAACCTGGAGAACATGTCTTCGCTTCCAGACAACGTCCATGTGAGCGGGGAGCTTAGTTTCCGCAACTGCGAGCTGGTGCTCTTTGGCGTCGTGGGCTGGACGTGTGACCGCCTGCTGCTGGAGACGTGCCGCGGCCAGCCGCAATCTTTTCTGGAGAGCGTGCAGGCGAACCAAAGGATCCTGAGGAGCACGACCGGCCTGCAGACGCTTTCGGCGGACCTGCTGACATCCAGGGACTCGCCGGCCGTGCTGGAGATCGAGGCCTGTACGGGCTTGGAGGCGCTCATCCCGTCGGTCGCTGGTGAGGGCGAGACGCTGGTCTTCAAGAAGCTGCGCGTGAGCAACTGCAACTCGATCGTAGCGCTGCCGCCGGCTCTGGAGATTCTCGGGTCGCTCGACCTGCACAACCTGCCGCAACTGACGGACCTTGGGTCGGAGCACCTGGAGCTGGGCACCAAGACTCGCATCAACCGATGTCCGGAGCTGCGCACGCTGAGCCAGGGTGACCTGGTGGTCAAGGGCGCACTCGAGGTGATGGAGGGCCGCATTGAGCGCCTGTGCGAGGGCTCGTTGAGGTGCGAGGCGGCGCTCACGCGCGCTGACGGGTCGCCGAACATTGTACCCATCTCGATCGATAGCGTCAACACGGATAAGCCGCTGGCGGGCCGTATTCAGGCGCCTCTAGGGGCCGTCTCCGTCGCTGGTCCGCGCCTGCCGTCCAAGCTGTGCGAGGGTTCCATCGAGGTGTACTCGCTCACGCTCCGCGGCAACTCGTACTACCGCGACAGCATTTTGAACGGCTCTGGCGCGAGACGGCGTAGTCCGGAGGCGGAATCCGAGATTGAGGCCGCGATCGCGGCCTCGCTCGAGGCCGGGGCCGAGGCCGACGCGGCTTCCGCCCAAGCTTCAGAACTCGGGGCTACTCTGGGGCTCTTCCGCCGAACGAGTGAGTTCATCCGCAGGAGCGTTCCCGCGCCGCTCGCGGACGAGGAGGTGGACCGCGAGCCGGGCGCGGCGGTCGCACCGGCACAGGACGCGGTGCGCGACTGGCACGACGATGTGCAGGCGAAGCGATTCGTCAGGGTATCGAACCTGCCGGTGCGGCGCATCCGCGGCACCATTTCGGCGCCTACGCTGCAGCTGCAGGAGCTGCCGCTGAGCGCGCTGCCGGAATGGCGGTGCGACGAGGACTTTGGGTCCTTGACGCTCGAGTGGTGCCCGGACATGGAGGTGGTCTGGGAGCGCAACGCGCCGGCCTTCCCCGTGGAGCTCAAGGTGATGCAGTGCCCAAGCCTGGAGCGTCTGGCCGGCGGCCGGCTGACACTGCGCAACCTGAACCTGGAGGACGTCCCGACGCTAGAGCGCCTGGCGCGGTCCGTGCGCATTGAGGCAGCGAACGGAGAGTTCAAGGTGGTGCGCGTGCCGGCGCTCAAGCAGCTCTCGGACGAGGCGGTGGTCCTGGGTGGCCAGGAGCCCACGCGCGTGGTGCTCAATGATGTAGGGGTGCTTTCTCTGCATGACCTGGAGGGCAATGGGCAGGCGTGGCTGGACGTGCAGTCGTGCAACGAGCTCGAGGCCGTGGAGCTGCGTGGCGTCTGGCAGTCGGTTGGCGTGACGGAGTGTGCCAAGGTGACGCACGTGGACCTGGGTCTCTCCACGCGAGACTCCTCGCGCGGCGAGCTCAAGCTGTCGCGCCTGCCGCAGCTTGAGTCGCTCAAGCTGCGCACGGGCTGCAAGCGGCTCCACCTCTTTGAGTGCCCGCGGTTCGTGGGCGAAGTGGTGGAGGCCGTGGAGGCGGCGGGCGCCGCGAGCCAGGCCGGCGAGGAGGGCGTGGCGGTGCCAGACCCTGTGTCGCGTCCGTCGCGACCCCTGGACATTGGCATGCTGACCGGGCTGACCTCGCTCTCGCTGGCCGGCAGCCGTGGGCTGCGTACGGTGCCGGGCCCGCTGCCGCGCACGCTGCGGTCGCTGGACCTGAACAACTGCCCGCGGCTCACGCACATCCCGGACGATGTCTTCAATGCGGCGCCCGGTCGTGTGCGGCTGTGCGTGGACCGGTGCGCGTCCCTGGAGGCCATCCCGGCCATTCACGTGGCGTCGCTGAGCGCGTGCAACTGTCCGCGTCTGCGGCAAGTGCAGCCGGGCTTCCGCGCTGGTCTGGTGGCGCGCGTGCGCGAAGACGGCTATGTGGTCCGCCTGCGGTCCGCCGTGGGCAACGTGGACCTGCAGGGGTGCGTGGCGCTCGAGGAGTTCCCTATGGAGCTCGTGCTGGGCAACCTGAACCTGTCCGGGACGGCGTTGCGCGAGCTGCAGCCGATCCGCGTGTTGGGCGACCTGACGTGCTCGCGCATGGCGGCGCTCGAGGTGGTGCACCCTGGCACGCTGGCCGGCCAGCGACTGCCGGGCATCACGCGGATCGCGAAGCAGGGCACGGTCAAGTTCCGCTTCTGCCCGCGGCTGCGCAGCTTCAGCATGCAGCGCGTCTTCGGGTCGCTGGATCTCTCGCACTGCACGAGCCTCGAGGAGCTCACGGGCGACCGCCTGGAGGTGGGCGAGGACCTTCCGCTCTTGCAGAGCTGGAACGACGCGGCGCTGAGCGGCGGGGCGGAGGACGACGTGCCGGGCGTGCTGCGCCTGCGCAACTGTCCGTCGCTGCGGCGGCTGCCGCAGCAGCTCGTGTGTCGCGGCGGCGTCGACATTCGCTACTGCATGGGCCTCGAGGACATGAGCTATATGAGACTCGAGACGGGCTGGCCGGCGCTGGCCGCGCTGCCGCACCAGCGGCGCGACGGCTTTGCGCGCGACGAGCATCCGGGCATGGCGCTCATCATTGGGTGCCCGATGCTCAAGACGCTGCCGAGCGATCTCACGGTCTATGGCGAGGCGGTCTTTGCATTCCTGGACAACCTGTTGGCGCTTCCGGCGAATGCGCTGTACTACGGCAACTTGATCGTGGCCTCGTGTCGGCTGCTGGACGCCGTGCCGTCGCGGCTGCTGGTGCGCGATACGGCGGCGCTGCACACGCTGGAGAGCTTAGAGGAGCTGCCAACCGGGCTGCGCCTGGAGCGGCCACCGGAGATTCTGAGCAAGCCCGTGGTACGGCGGCTGCGGCTGCGGCGCAAGAGCGTGCAGCAGGCGGAGCGCCGGCTGGACAGGTCCGTGCCGGCCAGGTGGCGTGGCAACTCGCCCGAGCTCGAGAGGCTGCTTGCGGCGCACACGGCGGAGCTCCTGCGGCAGCGGCAGCGCGCCTGGACGTCCAAGTCGCCGCCCGTGGACTACACCTGGCTGCGGCGCAATACGCTGCTGGGCAAGGCCCGGGAGTCGCTCTCGCGAATCCAGTCGCAGCGGCGCGCCTCCTCGTCACGGCGCTCGAGCGCGGGCGCGCTGCTGGAGTCGGTGCCCGAGACTCCGCGGGAGTATCAGGAGGCGGCGGAGGAGGAGGAGGAGCAGTACCGCGACTCGGGTGAGCAGGAGGACGACGACGTGGACGAGGCCGCCGCGCTCTGGGAGGCGCCTTCCTCGTGGGGCGTAGACCTGCACGCGGATGAGGAGGCGACGTACGCGCAGCTCGCGCAGGAAGATCTGGGCGACGAGGATTACACTGAGGACGGGTCCGAGGACCTGGTTCCGCCCGCATCGAGCGACGCGGCCGGGGGGGAAGAGGAGGAGGAGGACGCCCCGGATGCCGAGGAGGTGCATCGGCGGCGCAACTTCGCGGAGAACGTGCACCGGCTGATCGTGTCGGTCTGTCCGAAGATGGTGCGCATCCCGCCGGGCTTGCGCGCCACCTCGCTGGTGTTGACGAACCTGCCGGCTCTGTGCGAGATCAGTCCGGATATCCAGGTGGAGGTGAACTTTTTCGTGAATGCTGCGCCGCTCATCACGGAGGTACCTCGAGTCATCGTGGAGCGCATGCGCGCGCTGGGCGTCGAGGCGCAGGGCGCCAAGTCCAAGTGGGAGGAGTACCAGGCGGGCGGAGGGCAGAACGGGAGCCTGCGGTCGCGGCGACCGTCGCACTGGCTGGCGCGCGTGCGCGGGCGTAGTGCGCCACCGGAGCGGCCCGCAGTCGTGCGGCGGTGCGTGATGCTGCATGGCACGGGCATTAGCTCAGAAGTGCTGGCTGGCGTCCGCGAGGAGTACGTGCTGCAGGGCCAGCTGGAGTTCACGACGTGGATGCCGGACGGCTTCCATGCGGGCGATCTGGGCGTGACGGACTCCATCTTTGACCGCGAAGAGGAAGAGGAGGAGATGGCCTTTGAGGCGGATTGGTCGAGCGAGGACGTGGAGGACACTGGCGCGGACGACGAGGACATGGAGGGCGACTTTGAGAGCTTCCGCAGCGCCGTGCTCTTCTGGAAGGCGGCCGCCCTGGGCCGGCCGCCACGCCTCATGCGCATGCTCTTCGAGGTGGAAGACGACTATGAGGTGCTCATGAAGCTGGACAAGGTCGTGGACCCGGCGTACCGGCGCAGCGTGCTCACCTTTTTGGAGATGCTGCGCAACGCGCGGGAGTACCGCAACCCGTCCACACGGCGTGGACTCGCGGAGCGCATCGTCGAGGTCCTGCACACGGTCGCTACGGACGACGAGGCGCGCGACGAGCTGTCGGCGCGCATGGCCGACGCCATCGACGCCTGCGAGGACAAACCTATCTGGGCGCTTAACCAGATGGAGGTGGTTTCCACCGTGGCGCACGCGCGCGGTGATCGTGAGAAGCTTCGCGCGCTCGGACGTCGCCTCCTCAACTTGGACATTGTGCACGAGGCCGCGCGCATGCGCATCCAGCAGCGCGGCGGCTTCTCTGAGGTCGACGACGTCTGCGTCTACCTGCAGTATGAGATCCAGTTTCGCCTTCCGCTCAATTTGCCCGTGTCCTCGCACTTTATGGTCTACGGCAGCACTATTCCGGGCGAGGAGGTCATTCGCGTCACGCGCCGCGCCACGAGCGTCACGGATGAGGAGTTCGAGGCTTGGCTCCACGACTGGCCCGAGTGGATTCGTCAGGACCGCCACGAGGCCGCTCAGAAGATGTCCTGGGAAAACTTGCCCCGCAACGGCAAGCGCGTCAGCCTGGGCCGCTCCACCCTTTTGGGCGACGATATTGCCGACCCGGTCAAATTGGGTGGTGCCACCTACTCGCTCGAGGAGCTTCTCACCCACTGGGTACGCACCGGCCTCGACTTTTCCAACGTCAAGCGCTCTGTCGCAGACATGCAGGATGGCCTCTCCCGATGCGACATTGTATACGTCGACGATGACGACAACATTGACAAATAAAGATCTGTTGCTGCCGTGATGATGGCAGTCACCGCGACGAAGGGGCGAGGCTCCGGAAGAAGCCAAGCCAGTCAGAGGCGTTTCTCTCCAGAGGCACCGGTCGAACGAAAGAGTGACCCTGTCGAGTGAGGAGACTCTCGCTAAGCGCGAGCCTCGCCAAGTGGAGAAGAAGCGCTCTCGCGAGGTTTGGAAAAGGGGCTTCGGGCAAGTGTGAAGAAGAGAGGCCCTGTAGCGCTCTACTAGCGAAGTTTAGAAAGGCGCACCGTGAAAATGAACCGGGCCCCGGTCACGTGGTGAAGGGACCGCCGCCAAGCGACGAAGAGCTCCCACAAGCCTTCGCGCAGGTTCCTCCAGAGGGGAGAGAGACTCGACGCGTCTCGCGCGCCCACGAAACAAAACAAAAAACAAAGAGACATCATGATCTGCTGCATCGTGCAACTACGAGGAGGCCTGGACAGCCAGCGCAAGCGCCTCGCTGGCGTTCATGTCCTCGAGCAGATCAAAGGCATGGTCCGTCTTGCCGTTGATGGTGACAACCTGGTTGTCGAGCCAGGTGTCAAGCATGTCGCGGTCGACATTGGCCGCGAGGAGCTCGGCGCCAAAGGCGTCAGACTCAAGGGTGGCGCCGGTCCAGACCATGCGCTCCTTGAGGCCCTCGAGCGGACCGGCGCTGGCGTGGACGCCGTTCTCGCCGACGTTGGGCGGCGTGGGCAGGCCAAGGCTTTTGTAGTTGGCCAGCATGCTTGCACGCAGCGAGCCGTCGTGGGCTTGGGCCGGGTCCGTGGCGCCGATGACCTTGCTGCGGAAGTCGTCCCAAGGCACGGTGGCCTCCGGAAAGCGCACGGTGAAGTAGGTCACCTGCGCCTTGGGGGCCGTGTAGACGGCCCGCATGTTGGCGTAGAACGGGTTCATCACGAAGCGGTCCTGGTCCTTGAAGTAGCCGACGTAGGTTCCGGGCGCGAGCTTGACCTTCTCCACGTCAGCGATCCACTTGGAGTTAATTTCGGCCGTGGTCAGGTCCGGGAACTCCTCCTCGAAGGCCTTGAGGTTGACGAGACGGCCCTCGTCCAGCGCCTGCTCCCAGGTCTCGCCAAAGGTGGACGAGAAGGCGTTCTTCTTGTCCTCGGCCACCTTGAGCTCGGCAGGCTGCTTGCGCATCGCGATCTTGGCGATGTGCGCGTAGTGGTCGTCAATGATGCCGCGCTGGTCGATCTCCGGCCCGGTCCACACGCCCTCCGAGAGCACCTCCACGCCGTGCTCGCGCAGGAACTTCTCCACGAACGCCTTGGCCTCGCTCGTCGCCGCGTGCGGCTTGATGAACACCAGCGCCTCGTTGTACGCTTCGCCGCCCTCCGCGGCCTCCTCCTCCACCGCCTGCGCCGCCGCGCGGCTCGTCAGCGCGCCCTTGTCGGCGCTCACCACGCACCCCATCTCGCCGTCCTGCCGCCCCCTCCGCGCTGCCGCTCTGCCGCCTTGCCCTGCCGCGCCGCCCCGCCGCCGCCCCGCGCGTCGCCGACCGACCCGAGAGCGACCGCGACTGCCGCGCCCGCCGCGCTGCGTGCAGCCACGAGTACCTCGGCCGCTCAAGGCCGCTCTACTCCGAGTCGGCCCGAGGGCACTGGCACGCGTCGCCGCCCTCGGCACGCGGTCGACTCGAGCCACCGAGCCTCGCTCCCGGCCTTGCTTTGCCTTGCCTTGCCCTGCCTCGCCGCGCCTCTTGCGTGGCTTGGCTTGGCTTGGCGTTGCCGCTGCCGCGTTCACCTGCTGCGCGCGCGCGCTGCGCGGGTTGCCTGGCCGCGGCTGCGCGAGCTCAGCTCAGCAGCGCTCAGCAGCTGCGCTCGGAGCGCCGTACGGCGCGTGCACACGCGCGTCGCCCACATCAGTGACAGCGGCAATGTCACTCTTCTCATAAGTTAACTTACTTCTGTTGGCTGTTGGCCTTTGCCGACTGTGCAGTGTCAGGGGCGACGCAGGTACGGCGCGTGCTCGCTGTCCTGAAACAGGCACAGATCGACTTGCGAAGAGCGCCACGCAGCCGGCGACACGCAGAGTCCTTGATCAGGGTGCAGGATCGAGAGCAGCGCCGACTCGGGACCCGTCGGCCAGGCGCGGTGAGGTACGGCCGCGGCGGCCGTGCGCTGCGCGCTGCGCTGTTCTTGAGAATCTTGGGATGGAGGGAGACTGCAGTGCCCTTCATTCGGTGGTCGGCTGGAAGAGCGCAGTGCACACGCGCGTCATGACGAGCTGGCCGCACGTGGCAGCGGCAGTTGCGCTGCGAGACTATCGTTCGTCCTTGAGCATGCGTGAAGGCCCGGCGCGGTTGCTACAGACACTATCAGCGCAGCGCCTGCGCAACGCTACAATGACGAAACGTACTAAATGAGACTTGCGTCGGCAGCACGTGGCCGCATGGATGCAAAATCTCGCGAAGCTTCGAGCGCACTTTTCGTGTCCGGCGGAGTTTGGAGCCTTCTCTCACACACACACTCTCGCTTCTCTCCAAAGTTCACGAGAGGGTAGCCAGTTGGCACACGACGGCCAAGACTGGCTCGCCAACTTGCGGCTTTTGGGTTTCTTCAAGGCGCGCGAAGCAGTCCACAACGAAAAAAATCGTACACTCAACACTGGCAGAAAGGGTCGATGAGCTTACGCGACGGCCTTGGATTCAGTCTCTCCGCCTTGGCGTTGTCGAGCATGCCGGCGACGTGCTGCAACGTGCGCAGAGACAGGAGTGAGCTTGGTAACAGGGAGCTTGGAGACTGGCGAGCAACGGGACCGATAAACGTCAAGAGAGGCAAGCATCACGACAGGCGAGCGCCACGACAGGCAAGCATCAAGACAGGCAAGCATTGAGTCTGACCAACATCAAGACAGACCAGCATCGAGTCAAGACGACTGGCATCGTAACGAAAAGCATCGAGTCAGGAAATTTCCTTGATGACACGACCAGCGCGGGCGGAGCGAGAATGACGGCTGCAGTGCGTAGTCAACGATGGTCGTCAACGATCAAGTCCATCGATGACAGCACGGAGACCTAGGATGGAGTCCAGGTCAACGCAAGACACGGAGTCCAAGACACCGTAATCTGGTCGCGAGGCACACGGAGTCCCAGACGCCGCAGCCTGATGTGATTTTCTCTAGCTCGCCGAGCGATCATTGCCGGACAGCAAGCAGATCTAAATCACCAGAGAGCGAGGAGCCGGCAAGGGAGAAGACGAGGAGCGACGAGCAGCAGCGTTCCCTCACACTACGCTTTTCTCGCCCGGTCCTCTCGTTCTGCCTCGGCGGACGAGGGACGGGGCTTTCTTGAGGTCATCCAAATAACTCTCTCACGCATTACTCTTGAAAAAGTCAGGCAAGCATCGAGACAAGCAATCATCGGGGAGAATCAAGACTGGCAATCAAAGGGACAGAAGACCCCAGAGACATACGAGTCTGAAGGTAAGCATGTATTGAGACAGAAAAACAAATTTGCTCGAGCTTGCGACAACATGTTTGCTCGAAGAGGTGACCTTGCCGGAGCATGCACGCTTGCCTGCGCGACGCACGTCATGATCACCGCTCTTGGCATGCCTGCTCTAGCTAGCTAGCCAGCTAGCTACTAGTAGCTACTAGCTAGCTAGCTAGCGAGCCAGCCAGGAAGGATGGAACTCACCCAAGCGTGACGTCGTCCTCGATGATAAGCTGGAGAGTCCGAGTCGGCCATGGCACCAAGGGCTCGCGAAAAGAGAGCTGGTGCAGCGCGGGAAGCTCAAGAAGAACGCAAGAAGCTCGGTGTAGAACCAGGACATGGTGAACCTTGAAGGCTGGCTTCGCGTCGCGCGCGTCTAAGCAGCGTCTAACAGAACCTTGGGCTCCTGGAGCCGTCGCGAGCCGTCCCGGCTGCTCGTCTCAAGCTTGAAGCAGCCTGGCCAGCCCGGCTGCGTTCTTGCGCTTGCAGTTAGTGCACGGGCCGGCCGAGACAAAGCAAAGCAACAAGTGTGAAAAAGATGATCGAGGCCGGGCGATCTTCGCCTCGCAGCCGCGGCGCGGGGTTGGAGCTTCGTGGTGGCGCAAAAGCGGGGTGGCGGCTGGCAGGCTGCGTCCGCGTGACACTTCTGGCTCCTCGAGGTCGGTTCGTCCCTCGCCATGGCTATAATGCCTCGCCCAGCTCGCAGCTCGAGAGACGCTCGAGACCTGGTACTTGGACCGCTTGCGCTCCTCGTCACCCTTTTACTGAAGTCGAGCGCCTCAGGCTCCTGGCTCAGGTTAGCTCAACTCAGGCTAGCGGCTAGCTAGGCAGCGCGCGCGGGCTGCCGTGACTTCAGGATGAGCCGTCCGCCGGCCCGAGGCCGGGCCGCGCGGCTCGCGGCGGCGCGCGGCTCGCGGCGGCGCGCGGCTCGCGGCGGCGCCCACGGTTCACTGGCCGCGCATGTCCCACGGTGTGAAGCCGCGTGCGCGACCACCCATTGAACACTCCGGTGGGAGTCGCCGTCGCTGCGTCGAAGTTCGAACCCCCCTGAATCAAGATGCTCATCGGCCATCTGCCATGGCCGCGAGGCTCACGCCTCAAGCGCCGGGAGCAAGTCGCGTCGCGCGCGCCGCGCGCCGCGCGCAGCGTGCGGGCCGGGTCGCGCGAGACGCTTTCGACAGGCTGCTCGAGCCAAGCCAAGGCCCCAGCTCGCTCGCCCGCTTTAGCTAGCTAGTAGTAGCTTTAGCTAACAACCGCCCGCACCGGGCCGGAGCTGCGTCCATGATCGGGTTCGGCGCAGCTGGCGCATGTGAAAAGAAAGCAAGCAAGGCAAGCACGACAAGTCGGACAGGCCCGGACACCGTGACGGCCGGCCGCTCGCGGCTCGCGCGTGCTTCGTTCAAGTTCTTCGCTACAGCGTGCGGCGCGCTATGGCGGCGGCGGACCGCGAGGCTCGAGCCTCGCGCGAGAGCCAGAGACTACCAAGTGCATCAGAAGAGGCTCTCTCCTTGAGAGCTCGCACTGATGTGACAGTGAAAGCGAGCAAGCAACCAGCCCCCTCGCACTAACGTTAACGTCAAGCTAGCGAGCTAGGAGTGCCTGTCGGCCGCCTCGCCTCGCCTGCCCTCCTCGGCCGGCTCAGCCGTGCTGGCAGCCAGGCAGTGGTGGGTGGCTAGCTAGCTAGCTTTCACGCGTACGGCCTCAAGCAAGCTCCTTTCCAAGTTCCGATGGCCACCCCCCGTGATGCAACCACCGAATGCAGACGAGCCTCGCGCCGCGCTGAGCCAGCTGACCACTCCTACTAGCTGCCAGCTCATGCTGCCTGCCAGTGTCAGTGGCGGCCGTGGCCGGTCCAGACTGCCTAGCTAGATTGTTCGATCTGCCACCAGTCACCAGTGGCCCAACTTCCCACACGCGCGCCCGGCTCCAAGCGCTTCAGCGCACCAGCGGTTCGCCGACGCCTTGCCTGTGTCCTCCCCACCCATGAGTCATGACCAAAGATCACAAGCTTCGAGTTGTCCGCCAACCAACTCGAGCGCGAACCCGAAGACCACCCAGCCCGACCTGCCATGGCTGAGCGCCTCGCCTCGCCTCGCCTCGCCTCGCCTCGCCTCGCCTCGCCTCGCCTGTCTGTCTGTCGCGAGGCGCACGTGGCCGCGGCGGCTCACGGTGGTGGCGGTCATGGGTGGCTCGCGCGCACTGGGCCTAATTCTCCGCCCGCGCCGCGGGAAGGGAAACCCATGTCACGGCGCCGCGCGCGCCCGCGCGGCGCCGCGGCGCCGCGCGGCCGGCGCAGTCTGGGCCTGCCGCGGCCAGTGCCTGGCTGCTCCTGTCGCCACTCCGGCCGGAGCTCGCCCGCCGTCGCGTTCAAGTTCGCGGGCCGCGAGCGCAGGAACCAGAGGTTCGCCGCGCCAGGTTCGTTCCAAGGCGAGCGGATGCCCGCCGACTCGCCGAGCCGGGGCGATCTGATCTCGCGCGGCGCGGGCGCGGCCGCGCCCGGAAGCGCGCGGCGCCCGCGCAGGAAGCGCCGCGCGCGCCGCCGCTGGCCGCGCGCCGCGCGCGCCGCC
Organism: Thraustochytrium sp. TN22; assembly: GCA_013306675.1. Lineage (NCBI taxonomy): Eukaryota > Bigyra > Thraustochytrida > Thraustochytriidae > Thraustochytrium > Thraustochytrium sp. TN22. The sequence goes on along the minus strand of JABLUY010000026.1, from coordinate 51,847 downwards.
TGGCTCGCAGCGGGTCAGCGCGGCCGGCGCGCGGCTCCCCGCGTTCGGCGCCGCCCGCGCTGCCTGCCACTGGCAGGAGGGAGGTCGCTGCGATCACGCCGGATCGCGAGCCGGCCGCGCGCGGGTGCCCCTGCAGCGCCCCGCAAGCCCCCGCAGCGCCCCGCACGCGCGCGCTGCGGGACTACAGCGGGCGGCCGCGCGGGCCCGGGGAAGCCGCTGGCGAAGCAGACCGGAGCTGGCAGCTCTCGCGGCCGACCGCTAGCTTGCTGTGCCGTGGGCCCACCCGCAACGCCTGCAAGCGCCCGCCCGGCCCCCGGGCCGCGGCTGCCGGCGCCGGGTACGCCGTCGCCGCCCGGCCGCGCGCGGCTCGTCTCATCCGCTCCTCGCTCGCGCTCACTGTCAGGCGAGCGCTGGGCTCCTTTCACTGACCCGACAGGGTCAGGCTGACAGTGACGAGTCAGCCAGGCTCGACCTGGCTCGCCGTGATGGACCGCGCAGCTCTAGCTCGCTAGCTAGCTCGGGACAAACCTAACGTTACTGACGCGGAGTTGATCAAGGGGCACTGCCAGTGGCAGGAGGAAAGTATCGTTGCGTTACGCTACTATAGATAGTACAGGCTGGCCTTGACCTCGCCTCGAGCCCTGGCCGGGCCCGGCTCGGACTGTCGGAGCGGGCTGGCTGGCACTCGAACAGGCCAAAAAGCGCGGCGGAGCCCCGCCCGGGGCGCCCCGCCCCGCCCGGGGCGCCCCGCCCAGCCCGGAGGCGCCCTTCAACTCGAAGTTGGCTGGGTTGGTTGGCCGCGCGGGGCGCCCCGGCGGCGGCTGTTAGCCTGCCCGTGGTCGCGGGGCGGGCAGGCGAGCTGGAAGCGCGAACAGGCCCACTCTCTCTCTCTCTCTCTCTCTTCATGTTCAAGTTGTAGGCTAGTTGTCTTCACAGCACAGTCTGACAGAGAGTCGAGGCCGCGGCGCGGCGTCTTCTCTTTCTTCGTTTAGGCTGGAAACTTACACTGCCGAGCGCTCGGAGTCGGCGCGTCTCTTTCTTTCAGGTCTTGGCGATGCTGCGAGTCCGGGAGCGGCTGCGAGCAGCGCGGCGGCGCGCGGCGATTCGGACCCGCGCGGCGCCAGCCTGAGGTTCCTTGATTCATCGGGGATGACACTGGTGTGCCCGGCGGTGGGTGGCGTTGCAATGCGCTGCAGCGCGTTGCGTTCGTTGCATTACGTTGTGCGTTGCGTTGCGCTGCTGTGCGCCGCGCTCCTTTGCGCTCCGTTGCGCTGCGTTGCGCTTCATTGAGCCGCATGCGCGCAACGCAACTTGTGCTTGTGCATTGCACACAGGTTCGTTCGTGACATGGACTTTTGCCTCCCGTGAAGTAAGTCCAAGCCGCCACTCCTCACCTGTCTTTCCCTCGAGCGAACGAACCATCTCAACTACCTCTTTTCAGCCCCTGTACACCAAGCGGGTCACGTCAACGGCCCCGCAGCCGCCCCCCAGCGGCCGCTCTGCGGGCAGCGCCTCACGGCGTTCTCATGGGCTGTCGTGTCGCAGCAGCCCGTCGCAGCCGCACACAGTCACGCCGCCGGCACTGGCCCTGGCAGGCCCCCTGGCACTGGCAGGAGCTGGCAGGAAGGGCGGCCGCACCAACCTCCCACCCGCCCGCCCACTCTACTCACATTGTCTCACAACGCCAGCCCGTCACGGTCAGGCTCAGCTCAGCTCACCAGCCTGAGGTAGGCGCTCCGGAGGCTCGCCTGGCAGCGCCGGCAGGCAGGCAGCAGGCGGGCAGCCTGAGCAGGCCACGAACTGGCCGCCCGCGGGCTAGGTAGAGGCGCCCCGGCAGGCCGGCGGCCGGCGTGGAAGCGCCGGGCGCGGCGCGGGAAACTCGTCCCAGCGCAGTAGGCCGCAAGTTCGCGTCCGCCGGTGGCAGGCAGGCAGGCAGCAGGCCGCGGCTCGCGGGCTCGGGCCTTGGCGGCGGAGAATAGGCGCCGGGTTAGCGAGCCCGACCCAGGGTGCCCCGCATGCGCGCCCGCACGCGCGCCCGCAGCGGCCGCAGCGCCCGCAGCGCCCCGCAGAGGGCTCGCGAGGCGAGCCGGCAGCTCGCGCGCAGCTCCGGGCGGCGAGCTGCGCGCTCGCGCCGCGGGGGCGGCCAGGTCTGCGCGGCGGAGCTGCAGCTTGCGCGGCGCGCGTCCCGTGCGCGCGGAGCCAGCGTCGCGCGCGCAGCGGTCGGCGCGCGGCCGGCGGGCGGCGGCGGCGAGGCGCGAGGCGCTGCCGCGCAGTCCGCCAACCCGGCAGGCCAGCCAGTGAGCGAGCGAGCGGGCGAGGCGCGCGCGGCGGGCGACCGGTGCGGTCGGCGCGGCTCGACAGGCGCGCGCGCGGCTGGCTCGCCGGCTCTGGCCGAGCAGGAACCGCGCGCCGCGGGCGGGCGTGCACCGCGCGCGCGGCCAGTCGGCTTGGCTCGGCTCGGCTCGGCTCGCATACATACTAGTCAAAGCAACTCCAACTCGTGCGGGCGCGGCCGCGACGCCGGCGGCGGCGCGGCGGCGGCAGACGCGCTTCACCGCCCGCCAGCAGCAGCAGCAGCAGCAGCAGCAGCAAGAGCAACTAGCAGCAACGAGCAACTCGTAGCAGCAGCAGCAGCCGCTGCTCGTACGCGCGTACGAGCGGCAAGGAGGCCAGCAAGGTGGAGCGCTAAAGCGCAGCCACCGGTACACTAGCTTCGCGCGGAACAGCGCAAGCGCACTTCACTAAGTTCGCTACATCCAGCAGGACGCGACCCCTTCGCAGGGCGTGCCTCGACCAATTTTACTTACCTCTCTCTCTCTCGTTCTCCCTCTCCCTCTCCTCTCTGCACGGCACCGCGCAGCCCGCGCATGCCTGCAGCGCCGTCAGACGGCAGCATTTTTGGACTTCACCCGGTCGCGACCATTCCTCCCTACGCGGCGCGCGCGGGGCTGCTCATGGGCCCTGGTCAGCAGCCCTGCAGCCATGTGACGGGCCGTGGTCTGGATGCCACCCCGGCTGCGGACCACCAGCATACGGCTGACGCCGTGGATTTCTACGCCAACGCCGCCTTCGAGCATCAGCAGGACAGCCAGATCCTCCCGCTCGACCACCAGCAGTACGCGCAGCAGCAGTCCGCCTCCTTCATGGCGCCGCTTCCGTACCGTCCAGCTCAGCTCCATCAGCACCAGCCGCAGCCACCGGCCTTCAACCCACCGGCCTTCAACCAGCACCAGCACCAGCACCCGCATGAGTTTTTCGTCGGCAACCAGCCCCAGCCCTTTTTGCAGTCCGTCTCGTTCGCGCCCGGCACGGTGGCGCCGCCCGCCGCCGAATTCGCCGTCGCCGCCAACGAGGACCAGGACATCCCCAACCAGCACGAGGCCGAGCCTGTGCTGCGCAGCCACGCAGCGCTCGGCCCCGCCGGTGCGCATGGCATGGAGACGATCGACGACGACTTCGTTGACATCTGGTCCGGCCTCGCACGCAACGCCGAAAACGACGCCTGGACCGCCGGGCGTGAGCTCAGCTTCTCCAACCCGCACGGGTCCTTCTCCGGCGCCTCGAACGCTTCCTCCTTTGCCGGCCCTAGCCAGGGCCAGCCCTGGATGAGCGACTCGCTCCTGGATGCCGCCTTCCACGGCACCAACGCCCATCCCGACGCCATGTCGGCCCACGGTTTTGTCGACACCGCCTCGCGCAAGACCGCCGGCAACTGGCGCTCCTTCGCCACCGGCCCGGCCGCCAAGCGCCTGCGCACCACCGACAACCTCCACCCTCAGCACAGCCCCACGCCCGACGCCGGCGCCGGTGCCTTCCCCTCGCCCTCCATGGGCCGCCTCTCCAACATGTCGCGCGATGCTTCGGTCGACTCGGGCAGCTCCAACAGCTCGGACCACTCGGGCGGCAGCGGCGAGCTCAACAAGAAGATCTACTACCGCCGCAGCTGGACACCCCAGGAGGATGAGCGCCTGCTGCAGCTCGTCAAGGAGTTCGGTGCCACGCGCTGGTCGCGCATCGCCCAGCACATGCCTGGCAAGACCGGCAACCAGTGCTCGCAGCGCTGGCACAAGGCTCTCGACCCGACCATCGTCAAGGGCAAGTGGTCCGACGCCGAGGATGACCTCCTCGTCCGCCTCGTCAACGAGAAGGGCAAGAAGTGGAAGGAGATCTCCCGCTCCATCCCGGGCCGCACCGGCAAGCAGTGCCGCGACCGCTACACGGCGCGCCTCAACCCCAACCTCCGCACGGGCAAGTGGTCTGAGGAGGAGGAGCAGATCGCTCTCGAGGCCCACAAGCGTCTCGGCAACCGTTGGGCCGCCATCCAGAAGCTCCTGCCCCATCGCTCCTGGTACACCATCAAGTGGAAGATTGAGAGCTTTGCCAGGCAGCAGCCTTCCGCCAACGCCGACGCCGACGCCTCCAACTAGGCGCCCGCATCCTCCTCCTCCCCCTCTTCTCTTGCACGGCCTGGACCTCTTTTTTGCGTCCCATCGTGTTTCTCACAACGTGGCTTCGAAGTCTTCGAGCTGCTGGGACCCTATCTTTTTTTGCACATTTCCTGCTGCACCCTCCCTTTCCTCTCCACTCCTCTTCTCTTCATCGGCGCCCCCGGTCATCGAAACCACCTGCCAGCTCAAGGGCGTTTTTGTACAATTTCGCATCCGGCGCTCCGCTTCAAGCTCAAGCCATTGCACCGCCTGCCGGCCACGCATCAAGCGTATGCGCGGAGCCCCCGAATTTTGGAACAAGTTATACACCGTACATCACGAACTAAAGGATTCGTCTTTCTTCGATGTTCTTCCCATCATGTCTTGTGCTCAGCCAGCGCCAGCCAGCTCGGAATGCGCTGTTCTGGCTTGTCATCGGCCAGCCGCCAGTGGCGGGCGGTGCTTTTGTTTGCTTTTGTTTGCTATCGCTCGGCGTGATCCCAGTCCATAGCCTAGTAGTACGCGCGCGCAGGATCATGTGTGCACTCGCATTCTCGTGTTCTCATGGTCGCGGGTGGCGGCGGTGCCGTCCTGGTCCCTTGGGCGGGCCTCGTCCAGGCGCGCGAGGCGCGCGGGAGCAAAGCGCTTGGGCTGCGCAGCGGCTACGCATGCGCAGCTGTGTCATTGCAGTGCGAAGCTCGCTCGCTGTGCGAAGCTCGCTCGCGGAGCGCGGAGCGCTGCAAACGCTGCAAACGCGAGGGCTAGCGACGCGGCGGCGCGGCATGAGCGAGACAGAAAAGGCCGCGGCGCAGGGCGCCAAGGCCGAGGCAGCGGCGGCCGACGGCGAGGCCAAGGCCGCGCGCGACGGCAAGACCGCGGGAAGCCCGCGCAAGGAGAAGCTCACGCCGCAGCAGAAGCTGCACCAGGAGCGGCAGGCGATCAAGCAGCAGTTCAAGGAGGACCAGGAGGCGGCGCGCAAGGTGCTGCGCGGCGTCAAGCCGGGCGTCGTGCCGGAGGGCTTCGCGACGGTGCGCGAGGGCAAGGCCAGCATCCTCTTCAAGAAGGGCGAGGTCTTCTACAATGAGGTGCAGGTGCGCAACCGCGACCTCTCGGTGCTGGTCCTGAACGAGTACGCCAAGCAGCTGGAGCACGAGGCGAACGAGCAGTTCTCGCGGCGCTCCAAGAGCCAGGCCTGGCGCCACGTGCCGTCCACCGCGCAGACCTGGGGGGCCGACTTTGCACGCTTCGCGCCGGCCGTGGACAACGAGCGCCACAAGGAGGCGTCATCGCGGGCCACGGAAAAGGACCGCACCGGCGAGGACCGCGGCCCACTCATTGGCCTGCGCATCCTGGAGGGCCTGAGCGCCTCGGGCCTGCGCAGCATGCGGTACGCCAAGGAGATCGTGGACGGCGTCGGCGTGGAGAAGATCATCACCAACGACCTCGAGTCGCACGCCGTCGACATCATTCGCGCCAACGTCAACTTCAACGACCTCGCGGAAGGCGGCAAGGTCCTCCCGACCGAAAGTGACGCCACGTTGCTCATGTACAAGCACCGCATCGAACCCAGCAGCAAGGCCGACCACACGCGCATCAAGAAGTTTATCCGCAAGGAGGATGTCCCCTTTGACGAGGAGCGCTCGCCCTTTGACGTGGTCGATCTTGACCCGTATGGCTCGCCCTCGGTCTTTATCGACTCTGCTGTGCAGAGCGTGCGCGACGGCGGCCTCCTCTGCGTCACGGCCACCGACCTGTCCACGCTCTGCGGCAAGACCACCGATATGTGCTTCGGTCGCTACCGCGCGCAGCCGCTGCGCAGCACCCGCTACGTGCACGAGATGGCCGTACGCATTCTGCTTGGCTACATTGAAACCACCGCCAACACTTACGGCCGCCACATCGTGCCGCTGCTCTCCGTGCACATCGACTTTTACATCCGCGTCTTCGTGCGCGTGTACTCCGGCAAGAACGCCGTGCAAATGGCGCCCACGAAGCTCGGCATGGTGATGCAGTCGCGCGGCTGCGACTCCTTCTACATTCAGCCCCTCGCTGAAGTGTCCTCGTCGCGCGCCAAGCCTGACGAGCCGCCCTCCGAGGAGGACGACCCTGCCACGGCTGCTGCCAAGCGCGCCGCCGCGCCTACCGCCGTGCGCCCGGCCTTCGTGTCCGTCCCGGGTGCCTGCCCAGAGACCGGCGCCGGCTTCACCATGGGCGGGCCCATCTGGATTGACCCCATGCACAACGCCGAGTTCCTCCAGGCGCTGCAGGCCCGCTTCGATGGACCGCCTGAGGACCCGGCCGCCTTCGACGCCACTCAACTCGACGCCGCCGCCGACGTGCGCGCTATCGTCGCCAACTGCGCCGACGAGGTCATCGACGCCCCGCTTCACTATTCGCTTCCCTCCATGTGCAAGCGCATCCACTGCCAGGTGCCCAACATGGACGTCTTCCATTCTGCCATCGTCAACGCCGGCTACCGCGTCTCCAGGACGCACTCCGACCCGCTCCACGTCAAGACCAACGCCCCGCCTGAATTTCTCTGGGACGTTCTGCGCACCTGGGTCAAGGAGCGCAAGCCTATTGACCCCAAGCACATGGACGACCCCGATTCCACCACCTCCAAGATCCTCGGCAAGGAGTGCACCCACAAGGTCAGCCTCACCATGAACCGTGAGGTGCGCATCAAAAAGGCCAAGGACCAGGCTTTTAACCGCTACAAGGGCAACCCCAAGCCCAATTGGGGGCCCAAGGCCGCCGCCAAGGGCGCCGCCTCGCGCCAGACGCACCGTCGCGGCGCCGGCCGGGTCGCCAAGGCCAACGCCTATGCAGACGCCCTCGACACCTCAGCGACCGGCACCGCCACGCGCACCAAGCGTCGGCGCATGGACGGCGACCCCGCCCACGACTGGAACAAATTCTGATACTTTTTTGACCTCGATTTTCACGATGATGGCCCTGTCGTGGTGGCCAAGGGCCGGACGGCCGGTCGGCTACGCTTCTTTGACATGCCGATGCCCAAGTTCCGCCTGCCTCCCGAAAGCTCAAAGTCATCCTCCCTTGGCGTCCTCTTGTTTTTTGGTTTTTTTTGAATTCCCCGTGGCAACCGCACGTCCTCCTCCCGGCCTCACCTCCTCCTCCCGGCCTCGGCTAGCTTGGGTGAAACAGCTCATTCGGTGCGAGGATGTAAGCGGCACAGAGCACGCGGCGCCGAGCTGGCCGGAGTTGCTGAACACAAGGCGAACCGCCAAGACAGCAAGAATTGGACATGCGCTATGGTCTGCATACGGTGGTACCGCAATGCTCAGCCAGAGAACTTCTGATTCAACCTGGCTCCAGCGTCAAACTCATGCAATCTGGCTCCAGTGTCAAACTCATTCAACATGGCTCCAGCGTCAAACTCAGGGCGGTAAACGGCTGAACTGCCCTCACGCTAGCTTCCTGCGTGCCACGGAAACCCCACCAGGCCCTTGAGGGGTTGGCAGCGCTGCGATTATCTCTGCTGGGCCGTTGGCGCCAGTCTCGAAAGCGTTGCGTACGTCTTTCTCGGCCTCAGTGACAATGCGATCCTCTTTGCGCGCTCAAAGCATCGCGACAGCGTCGTTACCGTGTCCGCCGCAACTTCTTCTTCTTCTTCTTCTTCTTCTTCTTCTTCTTCTTCTTCTTCTTCTTCTTCTTGTGTGCCATGTAACGAGCTCGATCTGTAGTGCATGGTGCATGGTCGCGATCGCAATGAACGACTCCGGCCTGGACGTCGCCGCCGCGAGTTGCAAGTCCTTCACAGAGCAGAATGTACTCACTGTCACGTTTTTGGCATCCCTCATACTTTATGTTAGCGACGACCCCAAATCCACGCGCGTCTTGCTTTCCGGGCCCCTCCTCTTCAAGGAAGCTTTGCGCGTCAAGAGCGGGTTTACCTGAGCTGCACGACAAGCCCCTGACAATGTCGCGTGCCTGACCCTGAGCGGCGCGAGTCAAGTCTCGTCTCTCACTCTCTTTGCAAGTGAAGTCCTTGATTCACATTCTATGTCAGTTCCCTTGGCCCAGGGTCGGGACCCTTGAGCCTCGATCTTCCGTCCTTTTCCTATTCTAAAGTAAGGTAGGGTACCAAGTAAAACATGATGATAATCTCGTCGTCTACGTGCGCGACTGCCGGCGACGGCCACGCATGTCGACGTTCCGGGAGCCGCCGCCCGTGGCGCCATAGGTGCGCACGGCCTTGTCCATCTCGCCGGCCTGCGAGTTGAGCGCCTCGAAGTTGCGGATGCGCTGCGCGCGAAGCGCCGATACACGCGCTTGCTTCTCCGTGTCGCGCTGCTGCGCGAGGAACTGCGCGTCCTTGCGCAGCTCGCGAGCCACGCCCTTGCGCTCACGGTGCGCCTGCCGCTTGAGCTTCTTGAGCTCCGCGCGGGCGCGGTCAGGGTCGTGGCCGTCCTTGGTCCAACGGTAGTTCTCGTGGAAGAGTGGCCGGATCGAGGAGACGGCGCGCGCCTTGACGTCCAGCAGCCGCATCGGCTTGCGCGTCATTTGCACATGCTTGATGCTGCGCTGCACGGCCTCCAGCGCGCTCTGCGCACCTGCACCGCCGCGCTCTAGGGCCGCCTGCACGCCTGCGAGAAGCACGTCGCCGCACGGGGACGCCTCGGCCGCCGCACCCAGCTGCTGCGCCAGCGCCAGCAGCGCGCCCACAATCTGCGCGCTCTTGACGTGCGTCGTGTCCTCTGGATCCTCCTCGGCGTACCGAAGGCCCTGCACGCTCAGTGGAGCGCCCATCGCCTCCTTCTCGGCGCTATTTGCTTTGACGCCCACCTTGCGCAGCCACGCTGCGTGCGTACACCGGACGCCGTGTCGTGCGGCCTTGACCATCTGCGGGCACACCTTCTTGCCCGCCAGGTCCTCGCGCTCCTTCGCAGCCAGGACGTCGTCCTCCGGCGCCTCCTCCCTGGCGACCTTCCTTTCGCTCTTCTTCGACTTGGTCTTGCTGCTGCTAGGGCCACCAGACGCGGCCGGGAAGGCCTGGTTCAGGAGCGCATCCACAGCCAGAAAGGCTTCGGCAGGCAGTCGGCCTGCGCCGCGGCAAAAGTCCACCAGAATCTGCGCCGTGCAAATGCATGCCAGTGCATCGCGTGGCCCGCGGATCGGACACTGAGCCAGGTACTGGCCCAGCAGGAGCTGCGCGGGCGACACCACGGCGTGCTGGAAGTCCGTCACCGGGAACACGGCCTCCACGACACGGAAGAACGCCAGGTCACCCGCGGACGGCCAGCACCGGCAGTCGCTCGCCAGAACTCCGCCGCCAAAGATCTCCAGCTCCTCGGCCAGGTCCTGCTTCTCGCGCTCCATCGCTGCGCGGCCCTTGGCACCCTGTGAACAACGCCAAGTAGCGCGCATCCGTCAGTTTTCGCGTTCCAAGAGAGCTTCGCGCGAGATTCTGGTTGGGCAAGCGTGATTTGACGACCAACGATTTGGGTACGCATGCCAATCGGGCGACGCTAGTCCGCAAGCGGCTAGCCCCGCCGCAGCAGCGACCTGGTTAGCGGCCTCCCACAAATGCGGGTCTATTTCCCAGTTCGTTGGCCCCGTGCAGCAGAGGATTACGCTGCGCGGGAATTTGACATGAACTGGAGCGGATCTGACCAAGAGTCCGTCCACGTGCACTACATCTTATCACTCTCTCGCTCGCTTTCACTCCCTCTCTTTTTCCCTTTTCGCACAACTCTCCTCTTCGGTGTATACGTACCTTGTGGCCGCCCTTCTTGCGATAGTATAGCGAGCCGCCCTTACTGAGGAAGGTCGACATGCAGCCGTAGTCGCCGCCGGCCTCGGCGCCAAAAGATGCCGCCACACCGAGCTGCTTGCCAAGCGTGAGCTGCATCCTACCGAGACGCTTGCAAAAGACTGAGCCGGCCGAGTCAGGGATCTCGTGACAGATATCGTAGATACCGCGCAGACAGGCGCTCAGCGTCTCTGCGTAGACCTGCTTGCCTTCGGGCGAGGTGTCCTCGTCGTAGTCGTTCGCCTCGGCCGCGTGCCGCTCCACTAGCCACACGTAGTGGTCGACCAGAATCTCCAGGAACTGGTTCATCTTGGCGCGGTTCTCGGCAAGCAGGTGGATCGAGTTCGACTTTCGGATGCGAGCGACCACCTCCTCCATCTGAGCCTCGCACTGGTACTGCTGCAAGAAGGTCAGGAAGTCGGCGTGAGACTCTGGCGCTTTGATCACAAACGGCAGCTCCTCCTTGGCCTGCGCGATGATGTCGGCCCGTTTGTCAATGCTCATCACAGCCCGCCCGCGCTTGCTTCCCTCGCCACCCTTGGTCTGCTTCTTGAGAGCGTCCGCCTTCTTACGCGCCGCGATCTCCGCAAGAAGGTGCCGCTCAAGCGCCTCGTCCGCATCCTCGTCGTCGTCGTCGTCGTCGTCGTCGTCATCCTCGTCGTCGTCGTCGTCATCATCCTCCTCCTCATCGTCGTCGTCCTCATCTTCGTCGTCCTCATCCTCAGGCTCGTCTTCATCCTCCTTTTCGTCGGCGGCATCCTCCTCGCCGGTGTTGAAAAAGTAGTCAGCCTTCTTACCGCGCTTGCCGCGGCCGGAGCCGTCCACAGAGTCCTCCTCGTCGCTCAGGTGGCCCTTCATGCGGCGCTCTAGGGCTTCCTGCTGCTCCTTGAGCTTCTCCAGCTCGCGCTTGGCGCGCTCCTCCGGGGTCATGGTGCGGTCCGAGGCGGCGGCGCGCGCTTCAAAGACCAGCTCCCGCACTGTCCGGTCGAAGTCGTCGTCCACGCCGTCGCCTTCGCCTTCGCCCTCGTCCTTGGAGGGAGCGGCGGTGACGGCGGCGTCAGCAGCAGCGTCGGGGTCCTCCGCGGCGGCCTGCTTGGCCTTTTTCGATTGCTCGAGGCGAGCCACCATGTCCTCCATCTCCTTGGCCTGGCGCTGCTTCTTGGACAGCCGCATGTGCAGCAGACCGTCCTTCATGAGGTCCTTGAAGACGTCGTCGAGGCGCTCACGCTCGTCATTGTCCTGCTCCTGCTCGCGCTGGCGAGACATCTTGAAGAGCTTGGCCTTGGCAATGACCTCCTGCATGATCTCCTTGCGCGACTTGTTGGCGCGGTCATCGCCGCCGCCGTTGGCGGTCGCTGCCTGCAGCTGCTCCATGAGCGCGTGAGCGTCGATCTTCTCGCCCGGGTCGTCGCCGTCGCCGTCCTCCAGGCCCTCCTGCTGCAGTAGGCGGCGGAACTCGTCCTCCATGTCCATGTCGGCGCCGCCGCCCTCGGCCAGCGACTGGCCAAGATGGGTGAGCTGCACCTTGCGCCGCTTGGCGTCGGCCGGGCCGGCGGCGCCGGCGCCGCCATCGGTGTCGCTCAGGTCATAGAGCTGGCGCTTGGAGCGCAGGCGCTTGAAGCGCTCCAGGACCTTCTCCTCCTCGGTCAGCGCCGTGTTCTGCTCGCCGAAGCGGCGGTCCTGGAACGAGTTCGCCTTTTGCATGTCCTTGAACTCGCCCAGCAGCGTGCGCTTGCGCTTCTCGTGCGCCAGGCCCCTGGCCACCGCCACATTGCGCTTGGCGCCCTTGAGGTTCCTGTTGAGCACCGCGCGCTTCTGCCTCTTGTTGTCCTTCTCCGCGAACGGGTTGCTCTTGGCCGCGGCCGCGCCCGCCGCGCCGCCACCCGTCGCGCGGCCGCCGCCGCCGCCGCCGCCGCCGCCGGCCTTGAGCGCCGCGCGCCCTGCCGACCGCAGGCCCTTGGCCGCGGCCTTGGCGCTCGCCTTGGCGTTGAACGACCCGCTCAGGTCCCTGCGCGCCTTCGCGCCCCGCGCCATCGCGCCCGCCGCCGCCCGCCGCCGCGCCGCGCGCGTGCGTCAGACCGCCAACCCCGTCTGCCGCTCCCAGCCAGCCGTGCTTGGCCCTGCCAGGCCAGGCCTAGCCAGCCACCCGTGCCCTGCGGTACCGCTTCCCGGGACCCGACTCGGACGCGCGCCGCCTTCGCTTCGTCGCGGGCAACGAGGGCGTGGAGAGGGACTGCAGTTCCTGGACTCCCTGCCTGGCATTGGCAGGCACTGCACTGCAGTGGCAGGCACTGGCCGGCGGTCTCGCCGGAGCGGAAGAGAAAGAAGCCCGAGGCCGTGGCGCGCGGAGGTGAGGTTCTCTGCACTGCAAGGCGAACGTGAATGAATGCGCGGCGACGTCATTCGCTAGGCGCTCTGGCCCGCTCTGGCCCTGGCGAGCACTGACTGTGAGGGCCCTGCAAGGCAGTAGCAGGCAGTGCTCGGTGGGTGGAACACACCCTCGGAGTCTGCGTCTAGGCCTACTGCGGCTGGGCCAACGAAACGTAAAGCCTTGCATGTGATTGAGGTCCTTTGCGGCAATCTCCACCGTCACCATGATGACAAGCGCCAGCCCACCTGTTGCTACAGCGGTTGCGCCGGCACTGCAAGCGCTTTGCTTCCGAGCAGCTTCGCAGCTGACAGTGAGTTCGCTGCCCTGAGCCCCACCGACTCGAACTCCTTCGGCACGGCGCCCATCGCTTCCAGCGTCGCGGCAGAGCGCGCGGGCCTCTCTCTGCCTGCGAGTCCACGCTCGCCCCGCTCGCCCCCGTGGCTGCCTGCGCATCCTGCTCCTGCGCGTCCTCCCAGTCCTGCCCGTGCAGGCTCGTCTCGTCCGTGACTCCCGTCCTCGTCCTCGTCCTCGCTGCCTCGCACTGCCAGTGGCAGTCGCCCGCCCCGGTCCTCAGCGTCAAGTCGGCCCACCCTTACAGTCCGTGCGACTCCGAGTCCAAGTCGAGTGACCGTGCCTCCTACCACACACAGTGGGACCCGCTCGAGGGCGTCCGCGCCCTCCTCTTGCATCGCATCGTGATTCATGATCAGGGCCAGGCTGGCGCTGGTCGGAGCCGCCGGCGGCGCGCGGCTGGCGCGGCGGCGCGGGCAGCCCGCGCGGCGCGGCGCGGCGCGGCGCGCGCGGCGGCGCGGCGGGCGCGCCCCCCCCCCCCCGCGCGGCGGGCGGCGCCCCGCGCCCGCGCGGCGGCGGCGGCGGGCGGCGGGCGCTCCGGCGCGTCGGCTACAGGCGCTGAGGCGCTAACAGCAAGGCGCAGTGGGCGAAGGCACGTTAGCAGGCCTGGGCGCTGCCGGCTTGCTGGGCGGCAGACCCGGAGCGAGCGAGCGGCGGAGCGCGGCGCGGCGCGGCGCGGCGAGCGGCGGCGGCGCGCGAGGGGCGGCGCGCGCGGGGGTGCGGGCGCGCGGCACGGCGCGCGGCAAGAGGCGCGGCGCGGCGCGGCGAGGCGAGGCGCGGCGAGAGGCGAGGATGGCGGGCGCCAAGGCGCTACTGGCGGCGGCCGTGGCGGCCGTTGCGGCGACGAGCGGCGATGCGTTCTACCTGCCGGGCGTGGCCCCGCACGAGTACAAGGCGGGGGAGAAGGTGGCGCTCAAGGTGAACGCGATGACGAGCATGCGCACGCACCTGGACTACAGCTTCTACTCGCTGCCGCACTGCGAGCCGGAGGAAGGCGTGAGGGACGCGCCCGAGAACCTGGGCGAGCACCTGACGGGCAACCTGGTGCAGAACTCGCCGTACGAGATTAACATGTACGAGTCAACGCCCTGCAAGGTGCTTTGCACGCACGAGATCACAAAGGCCGACATGGAGCACTTCATCGAGAAGATCGAGGAGCAGTATCTGGTGAACTGGATCGTGGACAACCTGCCGGTGGCGTACCGCACGCTCACGGAGGACCACACCAAGGAGCTCCGGTACTACTCGCACGGCTTCCCGCTGGGCGGCGTGGCCAAGGCCGAGAACCAGGCGGAGAAGTACTTTCTCAACAACCACGTCAACATCGTTGTGCAGTTTCACGTGCCGGACTTTGAGCTGCGGGAGGCGGAGAAGCAGGGCGAGCTGCAATGGGGCGGCCAGGAGCTCCCCGGCCGCATCGTGGGCGCCTTTGCCGAGCCCTACTCGGTGAAGCACCAGCTCAAGGGCTCGGGCGAGCTCAAGCCGCTGTCCACGGGCGACTTCAACTTCGCCGACGCGCCGCGTAGCGAGACCAAGTATGGCCTCATCCTGGACCCGAGCCAGAAGACCATGAGCGTCACTTGGACGTACAGCGTTTCCTGGGAGAGCTCCAGCGTCAAGTGGGCGTCGCGCTGGGACGTCTACCTGGGCTCCAAGAACAAGCACGCGGACGACGTGCACTGGTTCTCCATCATCAACAGCCTGCTCATCGACGTCTTCCTGACCGGCATGGTCGCCATGATCCTCATGCGCACCGTCTACCGCGACCTGAACCGCTACAACCGCGTGCCTACGGAGGAGGAGCGCCTCGAGGAGCGCGACGAGAGCGGCTGGAAGCTCGTGCACGGCGACGTCCTCCGCCCGCCCACGATGCCCATGCTCTTCTCCGTTACGGTCGGTACCGGCGTGCAGGTCCTCGGCATGGCCATCGCTACCATCGTCTTCGCCGCCGTCGGCTTCCTCAGCCCGGCTTACCGCGGCTCGCTCATGACTGGCTTCCTCCTTCTCTTCATCTTTATGGGCATCGGCGCCGGCTACTTCTCCGCGCGCACCTACAAGGAGTTTGCCGGCCTGGAGTGGCAGCGCTGCACGCTGCTCACCGCCACCCTGTACCCGGGCATCATCAGTGCCATTCTCTTTCTGCTCAACCTGGTGGTCTGGGCCGAGGGCTCCACCACGGCCATCCCCTTTGGCTCCATCGTCGCTGTCCTTCTGCTCTACTTTTGCATCAGCGTCCCTCTCACCTTCTTCGGCGCCTACCTCGGCTACAAGAAGGACCTCGAGAAGCCGCCCGTCGAGACGCAGGACATCCCGCGCGCCATCCCGGAGCAGCCGTGGTTCATGAACTCCGTGCTCACCGTGCTCATCGGCGGCATTCTTCCCTTTGGCGCCATCTTCGTTGAGCTCTTCTTCGTTCTTTCCTCCCTCTGGCTCGACCAGTTTTTCTCCCTCTTCGGCTTCCTCTTCATCGTCTTCGCCATCCTCATTGTCACCTGCGCAGAGATCACCGTCGTATTCACCTACTTTGTGCTCTGCGGCGAGGACTACCGCTGGCGCTGGCGTGCCTTCTTCACCTCGGGCTCCTCCGCGCTCTACCTCTTCCTCTACTCCATCTTCTACTTCTCCGGCCGCCTCAAGATGGACCTCCTCGTCTCCGCCATCCTCTACTTTGGCTACATGTCCATCATCTCCCTCCTCTTCTTCCTCGCCACCGGTGTCGTCGGCTACTTTGCCTCGCGCACCTTCATCTACAAGATCTACGACATGGTCAAGCTCGATTAAAGGACACCCCAACGCTGCCTTCGTGCAAGACGCCAGCGCTGGTGCTAACTTACTAGCTTTGATAGAGCCTCGCCATGAACTAAAAGGAACTCACACCCGGCCTTTCGCCGGCCCGCGCTGCAAGCGAGCCTGTCACCCACCCTCGTGTCCTCCAAGTTCATCATGAGCCCCTCCGATTCTCCGCGAAACCAACCAAAATGAACCACACGACGTCCTTTTCTACGAACACGCGCACAATGCCTGCCCAGCCTTGCGCATGGCAATAATGCAATGCTGACGAGTCTGCAAGCCTCAGGCTGCGCAAGAAGGCGAGCCCCGCCCCACCCCCTCCCCGACGCTGACGTGAGAGCCCGTCGTTGAGCGCGCAACCTGTTGAGACGAGCTGGCTGTGAGATGAGAGGGTCAAGCAGACACCCGAGGCGGCGGCGGCGGCGGCGGCAGTGACAGCGACGGCCGCGGCGGCGAGCGGCGGCAGTGGCGGCTGCTGCACGGGCGGCCGCGGCAGCGCCCCCCGCCCCAAACCCACCGCCCCGCGCGGCGACACGAAGTCAGCCTCCGCGGCGCGGCTCTTGGCGGCACTTGGCGGCGGGAAAGGCGGCGGGCCGCGCCGCGCCGCTAACCATGGCGAAAGCGGGCGCCAAACGCGGCGCCAAGCGCACCTCGCGCAAGGCGGGCGGCGAAGGCGAGCACGCGGGCAAGCAGCCGAAACGTCGCTGGCAGCTGCGCGAGGATTCCGACTCCGAGTCGCCAAAGAACGAGAGGGCCAGTCGCGAGGCGCCGTCCGGCAAGGACCTACTGCGCTTCGATGCCATCGACACGAGCGAAAAGCCACACTGCGTCATCTGCCAGGAGATACCCGTGCGGCCCGTCGTACTTCCGTGCCGCTGCCAGCGCCAGTCCCCAATGTGCTTTGCCGAGTGGGAGGACTACTACAACAAGTACGGAAGCCGCTGTCCAATTTGCTCCACCGGCATCTCTCGCGCGCTCATTCGTCGCGCTGGCGGCATGGACGCCTTCGTGCACGAGGATCTTTGGGCTTTTATCCAGGACAAGTTTGCCAAGGAGCTCGAGCTACAGAGCTCAGGCGCTGCGACTGAGACGACCGCAGTGAGGGCCAAGATCATCGCGCCGCGCCGAGGTGAGCTGCAGGAGGAGCTCGCCAAGCTCGAAGCCTCGCATCAAGAGACGCTGCTTGCCGAGGCGGCCGAGAACGAGCGAAAACTAGAGGCTTTTCTGCGCGCGACTGGCGCGGACCAGGAGCTGGAGTGTCTGCTCCAGCGTCAAAAGGACGAGGAGCTCGCGCGGCGCTTGCACTCCAAGTTTGCAGCCGAGGAACCCGACAAGCCCGCTCCATCCTCTTCTTCTTCCTCCTCCTCCTCCTCCTCTTCCTCCTCTTCCTCCTCAACTCCCTCCTCCTCCTTCTCCTCCTCCTCAACTGCCATGATGCAGCTCACGCGAGATGAGGACCTGGCCCGCCGGGTACAGGATCGCATTCGCCGCGGAAGTGGCCCGTTTCGTCAGCGCCACGCCGGCCTGCAAGCCAGCTCGAGTAGCTCAAGCTCGCAGCAGGGTCCGCCGTCCTTGCAGAGCCAAGAGCCGGTCGTGCTGGTCTCAGATGATGAGGCTGATGACGGCGATGCTCTTGGCCGGCACGCCGCAAGGCTCGAGACGGCTAGGCGCGCGCCACGTCGCCCATTGGACCGCCGTAACGACGGCGACGACGAGAATGGTGATGCTGACGGCGACGATGAGGTGGAAGAAGTCCTTGATGATTCGGACTCGGAGTTGGAGTTCGAGCCCAATGACGACGTCGTGCCCTTATCCTCTTCTCACGCTCACGCTCCTCGTCTTCTTCGAACAAGTTCAGAACGGCCCGAGGTCATCGAGCTCGATTAGAGCTGCTGCACGAAACCCATGCACATACAAGAGGCACCGCGCACGCCTTGCTTTCTCCTGGTGAGAGGCAAACAAGACACCGTCACCATCACCCACGCAAAGACCGACTGACCGACTACTTGACTGACTTCAGTCACTACCCTGAGCCGCCAGCGCGGCCGCGATCTCGCCAGCGGCGCGCTGGCCCGTGCGCATGGCCGCATGCATTGTCATGTACGCCTCGTCAGCGTCCGTCGCCTCGCCCGCAAAGTGCAAACGGCCGGCCCACTCGGCACGCGCAAGCACGCTGCGCGTCTCGGAGGTCTCGTGCACCGTCGGAAACGAGTAACCGCCACGAATGTAGGGCTCCTGTGCCCAATCCAGCACAAAGCCGTGCTGGAAGCCCTCCGTCGCGCAGCCGCCGCCGAAAATTGTGTCCAGCTGCCGCACAAAGAGCTTCAGAATCTGGTCGTGCGACATGGCCGCCAGATTCGCCGCGGCACCCGCCATGGCAAAGCCCACCAGGATGTGGCACGGCTCTGCGCCCGCCACGCCCGCGTCCACGTCCGCGCGGGGCTTGCCGTCCGCATCCACGAGCGCTCCGGCGCCGTGCACCCAGAACTCCGGCACGTGAGAGTCCGCGCAAACCACACCGTGCATGTCCGCCGGCCAAAAAGGCGTGGTGAAGCGCGCCACGATCTTCATCGCACCGCGCACGCATAGCGCGTCGATGGCCTCGCACTTGTCGGCCGGGAGCGCCGGCTCAAAGGCCAGCGCCTCGTCTGGGATCCGCCCCTGTAGAATAGGAACCGGAACTGTCACAACCACATGTTTTGCACGAAGCGTCCGCGCCGTGCCCTCTGCATCCGCCACCTCCACTTGCACCGACTCGCCGTCAGCAGCTCGCCGAATGCTCTTCACGGCACAGCGAGTGCGCGTCTCGACGTTGCCGCGCGCCGTCAGGCGGTCAGCCAGGCACTCAAGCAGCCGCCGTGTCGACGGCACGATGCGGTAGTCCACGTCGCCACCATCGTTGTCCCATAGATGCTCGATCCGCTGCGTCAGGCCAAGCGACAGGTGCTCCAGCGAGGCACCCAGCGTGTTGGCGTAACCGGCCTCGGCCATGGCCAGCCCGCGCCGCGACACGCCCGCGCGGTACAGGTGCTGCTTGACGGTGGTGCGCAGCTCTTTTTCGCTCAGCGCGCCACCGCGCTTGAGCGCCTCCTCGCCTGCGTCGCCCAGCGCGTCCAGCACGTCCGACAGCTTCTCGTAGTCCTCGTCCAGCGCGTCAAACCGCATCAGCTTGCGCTCCAGCCCGTCGTAATAGTAGCCCGCGCCGCCGTCCGGGGCTTCCTCCTCAGCCGGCCCGCCGTCGCCGTGCGCCCAGATGAAGATCTGCTTCATCGTCCAGTCTTCCTGCCGCGCCATCTCCTGCAGCGCTGTGCCGTCTCCGTGCACAAACTCCGCGCCCAGGTCAAACTCAAGCTCCGCCGGGAAGCCTTCCACGCCTCGCGCGGGCCGCACGCGCCCGCCCACGCTCTCGCGCGCCTCCAGCACCACCACGCGGCCACCTTCGCCGACCGCCGCGCCCGCGCCGTCAGCGCACGCCAGTCCGGCCAGCCCGCCGCCCACGACCACCACGTCGACGTCCTCCATCTTGTCAACTGCGCACGCCAAGCCTCGCTTTTCTGTGCGCCCGGCGCCTCGTACCCGGCGACCACCTCCGGGTCGCTCGCGGCCCGCCCTGCTGCTGCTGCTGCTGCTGCTGCTGCTGCTGCTGCTGCTGCTGCTGCCGCTGCTGCTGAGCTGTTTTCAGCTCGAGGCGGCAGGGCAGTCGTGCGTCGCTGCCGACACGGCCGCCCCCTGCGACGGGCTCCGCCGCGAGCCCTCGCCGTCGCGGACTTGATCTTGCTCTGCACGTGTGGCGCCGCCACTCCCGCGCGCGGGGGCAGGGTGGGTGTCTGCTCGAGCGGCGGCGCCCGGGGCCCTGCTGCGCGCGGGGAGGCGCCGCAGGGGCGCGGCCCAGCGTGCCCCTCCGCGGGGCCCAACGGCACGCCGGGAGGACTCGGACTCGAACTCGGACTCGGACTCGGAGCCCGCCGAGTCGGACTCCGCCAAAACCGCGGGCGGCCAGCGACGGAGAGGCAGGCAGGCAGGCACTCAGTCAGGGCGCAGCTGCGGCTGCCCTCCTGCCCACGCGCCCGCACGCTCGCACGCGTGCAAGGCGATGCTGGCGCCGAGCTTCAAGACCGCGCTCGACACGAGCATCAAGCCCGGGCTGGTGTGCCTGGGACGCTTCAATGGCGAGGGCCAAGACAAAGCAGAGGGCAAGGGCGCGGCGCTGGCGCTGGCCGTCGCGACGAGCGGCAACCGTGTGCTGCTGCTGACCGCGACGGACCAGCCGAGGTACCTGAACTTGGGACGGGAGGTGAGCGCGCTGGCGTGCGGGCGCTTTGAGGGCGAGCCGCGAGACGTGCTGCTCGTGGGCTCCTCCAGCAGCTTGCTCGCGTACGATGTACATGAGAATGCGGACCGCTTCTACGCGGAGATTCCAGAGGGTGTCCGCTCGCTCGGCTTTGGCCGATTGCACAAGCAGCGGCGCAGCATGGTCTTCGTAGGCGGCGACTGCTCGCTCCAGGGCTTTGACGAGACCGGCACGGAACAGTTCTGGACCGTCGTGGGCGGTCGTGTCTCGTCCATGGTCCTCGCAGACGTGGATCGTGACGGCCTAGACGAGCTCGTGGTGGGCAGCGATGACTTCGAGATCCGTGCATTCCAGAGCGAGCAGAGTCTCTTTGAGGTCACCGAGACCGAGGCCGTCACGCACCTGTGCGCCGTGGGGATGTCGCAGGCGCACAGCAGCGGCTCGCGCTTCGCCTACGGTCTCGCCAACGGTACCATCGGCGTCTACGACGGCAACGTCCGCGTGTGGCGCGTCAAGGCCAAGGACGCCGTGCAGGCGCTCGTGTCCTTTGACATTGACGGCGACGGCATTGATGAGGTGATCTCTGGCTGGTCCAATGGCAAGCTTGAAGCGCGCCGCCACGAGGATGGCGAGGTTGTGTGGCGCGAGACGCTGTCGTCGCCCATCACCGCGCTCTTCAAGGGCGACTTTCGCGGCACGGGCGCCGACGAGCTGATCTGCTGCACCCTGAACGGCGAGGTGCGCGGCTACGACTCCGCCAGCACCGCGGCGGCCGCCGCGGCCGCGCGGAGCAGCGCTTACGGCGACGTGGACGCGTCCAGCACAGACCCGATGGATGCACTCGCTGGCGCGCGCTTCTCGGGCGACCAGGTCCTGCGCGCGCTGCGCGGCGAAGGCCCCGAAGTGGACGGCGCCGGCCTCAAGGACGATGACGAGGACCAGGAGGGCCGCGCCGCGCGCGGGGCCAGGCGACTCGGCAGCGCCGCGGCGCCGCGCTCCAAGGAGCTCGCCTCGCTGCAGGAGGCGCTCACCTTCAAGAACATGGAGCTGCGCTCCCTAGAGAAAAACCTGCGCCATGCGCAGGCTGGCGACTCGCACGAGGCGGCCGGTGCCATTCCCACCGACACCCGCGTCGAGGTCTCACTCCGGCAGAACGCCGCGAAACGCTGTCTCGACCTGGTCGTGGAGACGCCAACTGAGGGCTGCGTCGTACAAGAAGTCGTTGTTTTCGCGCTCGACGCCGGCGTCTTCGAGACAGGCGAGTGTGTGCTCAGCGAGGTCTCCTCGGGCGTCCCTTCGAACACCCTCGTCGTGCCGCTGCGCCCCGCCAAGAACTTGGGCACCACTCTCCGTGTGCAGGCCATGGTGTCCGCCCGCGGCGCTGCCGAGTACCTGCACGTCTTCGAGCTCGAGCAGCCGCTCCGCAAGTTCGCTATGTTCGCGCCATCACCGGCGGCGTCTGGGCCCAAAAGCAACGCTGGCACGGCCGTCTTCTTGCTACGGCAGCTTTCCCTGACGGCATTCCAAGACGCACTGCGTGGTCTACTGTGCGAGGGTGTCCCGGGCATCGACGGCCAGCTCCAAGGCGGCGTGGACCTTGACCTGCGGCTCATCAGCCTTCGCAATGACTCGACGCTGCGCCTGCGCGCCTCGGAGGACGCCAGCGACGGCGTGCGCGTGGAGCTGACTTGCGACAGCCTCGAGCTCGCCGCAGACGTGGCGCAAGCACTCGCACGCCGTCTTGAGGTGACTCGCCTCGAGGCGTGCCTCGACTACCCCGAGGTCCTGCGCCGCCTGGAGAACCTCATGGGTCGCGTCGAGGAACTGCGCGGCCTGCGGCAGCGTCTTCACGCGGAGATGGCGGATGAGTCCACCTATATCAAAAGCCTCATCGTGCGCGCTGAGGACGCGCGCGTCCTGCAGGACGTCACAAACCTCTCTTCCACTTACCAGGACCTCACCACCGTCAACCTGCAACTCGTCGGCGAATACACGAAGCGCGCGAACAACCAGACCGAGCTCCTCGCCGCGCTTCGCGAGGTCAACAGCATCATTCAGCACGCCGCCGGCGTCCGAGTTGGCTCCGCACAGGCTGCCGTTGTGGCCGCCTGCCGCAAGGCCATCAAGGCAAACAGCATCCCGGCGCTCTTCCACGCCATCACCTCCATGTCTTCCTGACTGACGCTCACCGCTGGCATCGTCCTACCGAGAACAAGGGGTGCTTGTTGCTGGCACCGGTCTGGCGCCGGTCTGGCACTGTCTGGCACCTGCAGTGGGTGGGAAGCCACGATCTTGCATGGCGCTGGCTTGAGTGGAAAATGGAACGTGAGCGCACGAACGAGACTTGGAGTCTCACTGTCGTATGAGAGCACGCAACATAAAATAAACGAAATGTCTTGCGCCCGTGCCGTGCGTACAAGAATCACTGTACGAACGACAGTGCGCTCGCGAGCTCTTCCTCGCCCTCTGCCACGACGGCGGCGTCCTCAACAGCTGCGTCCAGCTCGTTGACGTGGACAAGGTCAAGATGGCAGCCATGCAGGAGTCGCTCGGTCCGCTCGAGAAGGTGATGGAGAAGGAGATTCCGTGACAGAACGAGCTTTGCTTCGAGGCCTGTCCACGGTCTGACGCAGCCATGGACAAGACCGACCCACTCTCGTGGGATGGGTTCTGGCGCCTTACCGCGTACAAGTACTCTCTCGTGAGCCTGGCTGTGACATATGAGCTGGACGTGCAAGGAAGGGCGCTGACTTGCATGAACCCGCAGCAGCACAAGTCGGATGACTCAAAGGAGCTCGCGGAGAAGAAAGACCGTGATGATGGAGCTGATGATGAAGGGAAGGAGGAGGACAGCAAGCCGGACGAAATGGACGGCGAGAGCTTTCGCGGAGGAACAGAGATTCCTGACGCAATGCAGGCGCGCCTCGGGCTGTGCGGGATTTTCAACAATTCCTCCTCCTTTGGTCAGCTGCGCTACACGTTCCGCACCAAGAGGGCGCAGATCTTGTCTCAGATGCGGAAGGCATCGCTACCATCTGCTGGCCAAACACCGTCGGGTGCTGGTGGCGCAGTCCAGGCGCCGCTCGGCACCTTCCGCGACGTCGACGCCCCGCAGGCCAATGACGAAGTGGTTCTCGTGGACCGCGTTTGCGGAAAGAACACCGTCGCTCACACAGAGGACATGGAGGACCCCGAAGCAACCGATCGAGCCTCGCGCAGCGGTGCCGATGACATCGAGGGCATGGACGTGGACGTGGACGGAGGTTCCAAGTGGACGTGGACGGAGGTTCCAAGTACTAGAGTGGCGCACGAAGCGACGAGCTCAGACTCGACGAGCGCCATGGCCAACCCAGGCCAAGGGAGGACGGACGGGGTGTCTACGGCTGGTGGTCGTCGTGCACCGAGCGATGCGACGAGCACGGCTGTACTCACGACAGCGGGCGAGCATGTCGACGGAAGGAAGGCGCTCGCTGCTGCGGCTGAGAAGCCCAGGAAGCCCAAGGGGCGGGAATGGCCGGTCCCAACGCCGCCGCGGGCGGACCTGCTCACCTTTGCGGCTCGCACGGCTCGCAATTTCATCGCGTCGAGCGAGTACATCACCGAGCGCAACGGCAAGGCGACGCACAAAGAGTACAACTTGGCGAAGGAATTCAGGTTCGATCCGTCGCACTTCAGGATCAGATTCGCCCGCCGTGCGGGCCACGATAAACTTATCGTCGAAGTGTGTGAGCGGGAGGACAAGGGCAAGCAGCACCCCTCGTTGCTTCTCGCCTCCACTACGAGCTGTACTGCAGCGCACTGCAAGCCCGAGTCGACTGGCCGACATTGACAGTGAGTGAGGTGCGCAAAGTGGTGAGCCGTCTCAACAGCAGGCCAAAGGCAAAGAAGGGGGAGCGCCGCAAACGTCAGCTTTACCCCGATGTGCCGATCGCCGGCACGGAGACGATCGCGATTGAAAAGGTCATCGTGTCGGAGAACTATACATGCCAGCCCTGCCACGAAGAAGAGAGCCCTCTAAGGCCTAGCTAGCGTAAAGAGGCCACCTCGGGAGTAGCACCATACTCACCCGAGCCTCCGGATGCTGATTTGGTTCACGTACAAGGTCTTCTCGCCACTTCTCCTGTCGTCAGATCATCCGATCCTTCCTCCGAGTCCCTCCTAACGATTGCAGACTCCGGCGCGGCCGAGCGCCGGACCCTGGCCCGTAAGCTTGCGACCAAACCTACTCTCCTGAATTGACTGGTTTGCGCGAAACCCGTAACTTCGGTGGCGAGGCGACCAGTGGATGGGCGGCCACGAAGCTCGCTAGAATCGGCGAGTCGCGTTCAAATCGGCGGCGCGGGCAGGGCTTGGCTGGCGCGCGGGCGGCGGCGGCAGCGGCGGCGGCGGCGGCGGCGGCGGCGGCGGAGGAGGAGCGGCGCGCGGAGGCGCGCTCGGTCGTCGGCAGGATGCCGCTCGACTTCGACTACTCGAACCTGGACGTGGAGCTCGACGAGCTGGACCTGCTGGAGGACTACATCAGCGAGGGCGATGTGGACACGGACCGCGTGTTCGAGGAGGAGGAGGGCGAGGGCGCGGACCTGAAGAAGAACTTCGAGAAGGTCGTGGTGGTGGAGAACCTCCCCAAGGGCGTGCCCCAGGAGAAGCACGACAAGCTGGAGGCGGTGATCCGCAAGCTGCTGACCGGCAAGGTGGGCGAGCTGCAGGAGGACGGCCTGTACATGCCGACGGACAAGGACAACAAGACGCTGGGTTTTGCGTTTCTGGCGTACGAGTCCGTGGACGCGGCGCTGCAGGCGCTCAAGATGCTGGATAACCTCAAGCTTGACGCCAAGCACACGCTCAAGCTGTTTCCCTACACGGACCTGGAGAAGTACGCGACGTGGCCGGAGGATTACCAGGAGCCGGAGCTGCCCGAGTACAAGGCAACGCCGGACCTCAAGGCGTGGATGCAGCACCCGGCGCTGCGTGATCAGTACCTGCTGCGCCACGGCAACAACACGGAGATCTACTGGTGCGAGAACGCCATCATGAAGGCGCAGGCGACGCTCGCGTACGACGGCGAGCGCGAGCGCCAGAATGGCAAGATCTGGTGCGAGATGTACACGGCGTGGTCGCCGCTGGGCTCGTACCTGGCGACCTTCCACCGGCAGGGCATTGTGCTCTGGGGCGGCGACGAGTTCGAGCGCGTGCGCCGCTTTGCGCACCCGGGCGTGCAGCACCTGCTCTTCTCTCCGGACGAGCGCTACCTGCTCACGTGGAACGGTGTGGACGACAACCGCAACGCGCGCGCGCTCATTCTCTGGAACGTTCGCACCGGCAAGGAGATCAAGTGCTTCAAGGTGGACAAGCAGCCTGACGGCGAGCCGGCCGTCTGGCCGGTGATGAAGTGGAGCTCCGACGGTAACTACTTCGCCCGCCAGATCCGCGACGGCATCAGTGTCTTCGAGTCTTCCTCCGGCCGCCTGCTGGAGAAGAAGCCCATCAAGGCCAAGTCCATTCGCGAGTTCCATTGGTCGCCCAGCGACAACATTATTGCCTACTGGGCGCCCGAGGACGGGAACTTCCCGGCGCGTGTCGTTCTGCTCGACCCTGAGACGCGCGAGGAGAGGAGATCCAAGAACCTCTTCAACGTTCGCGAGGTCAAGCTGCACTGGCAGAACGCCGGCGACTTCCTCTGCGCGCAGGTGCTGCGCCACACCAAGAGCGGCAAGACCACCTTCACCAACTTTGAGATCTTCCGCATGCGCGACGCCAACATTCCCAACGAGATGCTGCACATGACCGACATGGTCGAGCACTTCTCCTGGGAGCCCAACCGGGAGCGCTTCGGCGTCGTGCACGGCGAGAACCAGCACCGTCTCGGCATCTCCTTCTTTACTGCTGGCGCCGTTCAGGGCGGCAACAAGCTCGAGCTCCTGTACAACTTGGCGAATAAGCCCTTCAACGTCCTGCACTGGTCGCCGGCGGGCAACAACGTCGTCTTCGCCGGCAACGCCATTTCCGGCGAGATCGAGTTCTGGGACGTTGACGAGGAGGTCATGACCGCCGCCGAGGAGCACTTTATGTGCAACGAGATCTCCTGGGATCCCTCCGGCCGCATCGTCGCTACCATTGTTACGCAGCCCATGTTCGGCTCCGTCGCCATGAAGTACCAGCTCGAGAATGGCTACAACCTCTGGAGCTTCCAGGGTGATTCCCTCCGCAAGGAGAAGATGGAGCTCTTCTATCAGTTCCTCTGGCGCCCGCGCCCCAAGACCACCCTCGACGCCGACGAGATCGCCAAGGTCGAGCGCGGCCTCAAGGGCTACATGGCTCGCTTCAGCAAGGATGACGAGGTCCGCCGCAAGCGCCTCGAGGCCGCCGCCAACAAGGAGAAGATCGCTGCGCTCCAGGAGTTCCGCGACCTCTGCGAGGCTCGCCACCAGGAGTACCTCGAGCTCGAGCAGGAGCGCCAGCGCCTCGGCCTCGTGCCGCCCGAGTCCGACGAGGGCTATGACGTCATTGACACCACCGAGGAGGTCTTCATCAGCGAGAAGGTTGAGCCGCTCTAACTAAGCGTGACCTCTCTTTCAGCTTGTGCCTTGTCCATCGAGATGCTCGTGCTTTTTCTTTTCTCCTTTCGAGTCCCCTCGAATCTTGTCCTGACACCACCGAGGAGGTTTTCCATCGGCGAGAAGGTTGAGCCGTGTGTCCTCTCTCTTAGCCTGTGCCTCATCCATCGTGATGCTTGTGCTTTGCTTTTCTCCTTCCGATTCATGCTTTACCTTCAATTCTATGTAGGTTCATTCCGAGTCATGCGGAGGGAACGAGAGGCTTCGTTTGGCCAAGTAGACAGTGCTGCAGCACGCACGATGTCCTACTACGCGACGACGACGTTCTACAAAGGTGGCTTCACCCACCAGCGCGAGGGCGAGTCGTAGACCCGTGTCTTCGTCAAGCTCACCCAAGACAGTCCAGACCGTGACTTGTATAATACAGGCTCACACGTCTGGTAACTTACGTTACCGTCATCAAGGTCCGAAGGTCGCGCTCAACAGGATCCAAAGCGCGCAACACGGCACGAGCAGTCACGGTGCAGTGGAGGACGCCGACGACGCGAACGTCGCACAGACGACGCTGGCAGGCTCGGGCACTAGCGCAGCGAGGGTGCGCGTGGACTTGCTCGCGGACTCGTCGTCAGTGCGGCTTGGAGGATGGCTTCGTCAAAGTCAGATCACGAGGTGCCGGCCATGGCCGACGTGAAGAGCTCAGAGGATGTCTACGCCGATGGCAGGGCGGAAGAGTATGACCAGGACGCCGAAGGCATCCGGATCAACGCGGAGGTGCTGGACCTGCTCAAGTCGCAGGCTTGGTGGCCGGCGCAGCACGACGACGGCCTCGTGGCGCTGGACTTTGGCTGCGGGCCGGGCCGTCTGCTCTGCAGCCTCGGGGCCGCGCTCGCCCCGGGGAGCTGCGGACTAGACCCATCTAAGAGTATGCTGGAGCTGGCCCGCCAGCGCGCGCTTGCTGAGGACATCCAAGATAAGGTGACCTTTCTCGAGCTGGACCCCCAAACACAAGGCGCAGAGCTGGACGCCTTCGAAGGCAAAATCGACCTCGCCCTGATTTGCTTCGTCGCCTACTTTTTGAAGGACCCGGGCTCAGTGTTTGGCCGTCTTTGCAGTTCTCTCCGACCGGGTGGGCATCTCTTCGTTGCCGAGTATGAGAGCGACGTCCCGGCGGCAAAGCTGGAGACCTGGGCGGAGCCCTTTGGATGTCACATTGTTGCATCTAAGCCAGGCGAGATGCTGATTGAGAGCATCGACGAGACCTTTCCCATCAACTTCTTCATCTTGGACCGCCAGGAGTAACTGTATTTGAAGCGGAGGAGGCGGGGGTCCCGAGGAAGGACAAGCCCCTTTCTGCTGTTATGAATAAATTGCACTTGAGGCGCAGGAAGTTTTGGCACGAAGACTTCAACATGAGGCATCGACGAAAGGCACGCGCGTTGGAATCACAGTTTGTCTCCTTGGCTGCGAGAGTTCCTGGATCCACCCACTACAAATTCTCTCCTGTGTCTGCTTCGCAGTTCCCGCGCCGAAAGCTGCGAAGAGCTGCTCCAATCAGCTGCCTGCATGCATGTCCGGGCGCGACTTGGATACTGCTCGCGCCCAACTTGAAATGAGCAGGGAAAGATAGCAACGAGTTTTCGTGGGTGGTATGGTATTGTTCAGAAATAAACAGAAGGCCTGCAGTGCCAGAGGCGAAAACCCAATTTCGCACCAGGCGCGTGTGCCTTGCCTGCCACCTTACGCGCGCAAGGCGACTGCGGCAGAGAGGTCGACCGGATCAACGCCCACAATCTCGTAGACCCCAGGCGCCTGGGCAAAGAAGAGGTCGAGCTTGTCGCGAAACCAGCGGCGCCACACGCGAGTCTGCGCAAGTGTGTCAGAGATGCAAAGCACTTCGCACAAGTGCCGTTGAATGTCCGCGTAGCTCAGCGTACCGCCGGCCTGCTTGCGCAGGAAGAGCTCATGGATCTGCTCGGCGAAGACGTCAAAGATCTCCTCGAGCTTGGCATTCTCCGTCATGGGCGCCGCGGCGAAGGGCCGCTGCAGACGGACGCGGACCCAGGTGCCCACACGCACGCGCTGGAGGGCCGCGTAAAAGTCCTCGGGCGAATGCACCGGCGAGTCGTTGACACGCACGATGCGATCCCCGATGCAGGGCGTCAGGTCGCCGTCGCGAAGCCTGGCGTCTGCATCGAGCTTGGCAAGGACGGCGTGCCCGCTTTGAGCGTGGCGGCGGATGGAGAGCCCGACGCCGGCTCCCAGGCGGAGCAAGCTCACCTCGCGTACCGCGAGCGAGCTATCGAAGCCGAGCCCATCGCAGGCCTCGCCGAGCACAGCCGCAAGGTCCGAGGCTGCGCTGCTGGCGCTGCCCACGACCTCGCGTGTGCAGCCGTCTGAGCCGGCCGGAGGACCGAAGCTGGAAAGGTCCAGCGGGGTGGGCAGGCCGACTGACCGCGCGAGCCCGGCGTCCAGGTCCACCTCGAGCATTGAGAGCCAGGGCTCCTTGGCGCCGGCGCCGCCCGACTGGAACTTCTTGCGCAGCGTCGCGCCCATGTCCGCCAGCGAGCTGGACCGCCGCAACGGCTTGGGTGACATCACAGCGAGGGCGTCCGGCACGCCAGCCTCCTTGGACTCAACGTGCGCCAGCCGCGGTAGCAGCGAGGGCTGCGGGAGATGCAGCGAGGTCTTGAATTTGCGGCTCAGCGAACGCATGCGACCCTTGGGTTCCTCGAGCGGTGGCCCGAAGAGCGCTACGGGGTCCTGGCTCGCTGAGTCGGCCTTGGTCTCACCGCCGCCGCCGCCGCCACCGCCGCCGCTCGCGACGCTGCCCGAGGTGCCCGTGCTAAGCGCGCGCGACTTACCGTGGGCGCTCGGATCCGGGTCGGCCTCGCCCGAATGCCTGGCCGCAGAAGAGCCGCGACGGAATCCCAGGCTCTGCAGCTGTGACGAGGTGAGCGCACTCGACACAGACTTGGACCGCGTCGCCTTTGGTGGGGGCGGCGAGGACGCCGGCGGCGAAGACGCAAACCCGCCGGCGCTGCTGAGCCACGCCGAGGTGGGCGAGCCGAGGCTATTGAGCGAGAGTGGCGGCAGCATGGACGCCAACGGCGGGTACGGCGACCCTTCCAGCGGCGGGCTGCCCATGGAACGCCGCGCGGTCAAAGTGGGGGTCCAGCTCCGTGGGGACGCTTGCACACATTCTTGTCCTTGCTGATGCGGCAAGGGATCAAGTAGGTCGCCCGAACTGTCTTGCTTGGGTGACGCGCGGAGCGCCTGCGTCTGGCGAAGCTGCGCGCTCTCGCCCAAGTGATCTACGCCAAAGATGAGCGGCGAGCGCAGGCCAGGCTTGCCGGGCGCCGCGGACTTGGACCTGAACGAGAGCGCGTGCTTCGGCAATGGCCGACGGACCACCGCTGTGGCGCTCAGGTGCGGGTGCGCCGCCGCCAGCACGCGCTGCAGCGCGTCCACCCAGACCAGGCGCTGCGCGTTTGTTCCCGCGTTGAGCACCTGCACGATCTTGCGCGAGAAGTGGATGGCGAAATAGCCAGGGTTCTCCGCGGATGCGATGGTGTCGTCCACGATGCAGTGCGGCCCAAGCGCGAACCAGCGCACGCTTCGAAGCTCGCCCGTGCGGCCCTCCCCGACAAGCGTCTCTTCGTGGCGCGACACCGCCTTGACCAAGTCCTCGTGCGCGACCGCGTCGCCGCGCCGGTTTTCCACAAACATCCATACGGGCTCGCGGAGGCCGCGAACCGCGGCCGGCGACTCGACGCTGACCCTATCCGGGCGGGCGACGGCACTCGGAGCGGCCTTCTCCAGCCGGCGGCGGCGGTACGGATCCTTGAAAAGCGGTCGGAGGCGCTTCGCGACATTGCTGCTGCTGCCGCCGATGCCGCCTTCGGCGCCGCCCTCGGGCGCCGACTCGGCGCGCGTGAGCCTGCCTGGGGACTCCAGCTCCAGCGTGGCTTCCTCCAGCGGCGCGTCCTCTGACGCGGAGGCCTCTGTGTTATCAGGGTCCAGCAATGCTGGCGCGACCTCGGCTGCGTCGGCGGCGTACAGCCTGCAGAACCGCGACCTCCAATCGCTGCGGCCAACGCGGCTCTTGGACTGCGCCTTGATGCCGAGCCAGCCCTCGCAGAGGGGCACAAAGGCCGCCTCGACGGCCGCGGTCGCGGCGCCAGCATCCTGGTCAACCTCGAGCTCGCGGACCCAGCGCCGGCGGCGAAAGGCAGCGCGCTGGCGATCATCCGTCGTCTTGCACACCCCTCGCGCGTGGTCGGCCTCCAGCCCGGCGAGGCTAGAGCCGTAGGCCCAGCCGTCACGGTCGCCGAGCGCGGCGTTCCGGTCCACAGCAAAGGGCCCGGTCGCGCACCAGCCTCGTGGCGCCTCCACGAACTCCGGGTGCTTGATGGCCCTCTCCGCGGCCCTGTCCGTGTACGGTCTCGCGGCGGTGGGCACCCACGACTTGGCCCCGGGCGTCGTGCCGGCCTGCACCAGGTCCTCGGTCGGCCCGGCCACGTCCACGCTCGGGCTCGTCGTCCTCCCGGCCGTCGGCCCGTCCTGCTTGCGCTGCGCCTCCCGCCTCGCCAGCGTCAGTGCGTCGCCCGCCAGCCTCGCTCTTGCTCCGCGCCTCAGCTCAACTCACCACCGCCGCCTGGTACTCCCAGACCTCCTGCACCAGGCGGCCGCTGCCGGCGACCGCCTGCGCGACGCTCATCCTCCCCTCGTACGCGCTCCCGCCTTGCGCGCCGGACCGCGTGGCCGTGGCCGTGGGCTTCGCCGCGCCGCCCTCGGCCGCCGCGCCGCCCTTGGCCGCCGCGCCGCCGCGGCCGCCCGCGCCGCCGCCCGCGCCGCGCCGCGCCGCGCCGCCAGCGCCGCGCCGCCAGCGCCGCGCCGCCGCCCGAAGCGCGTCTGCGCGCCCGCGCGCCGCCGCAGCGCAGGCCTGGCGCGGCCTGGCGGCCGCCCTGGCCTCGTTTTCAGCCCGGCACGTGCAGCGCCGCGGCGGCGTGGTCGGCGCGGCCGGCGTGACGGGCGGAGGGAGGAGGGACTCCGACTCCGAGGGGGGAGGGAGGGAGGGAGGGACTCGGAGGGAGGGAGGGAGAACTTGGAGAAGGGATTCAAGGGAGGGAGGCTGCGCCGCTGCGCCGCTGCGCCGCTGCGCCGCGCGCCCGGCGCCGCCGAGGACCGCGGAGCTGCGGAAGAAGGTCAAGTCCTAGTCGCTAGTAGTCGGCAAGACGGCAAGACGACGGCCTCGGTGGGCGTGCTGTGCTCGTTCGCGGCAGCTCGCCCTCTGATGAGGTGCGGCGCCGCCGCAAAACAACTTGTTGACAGTGACTCAGTGACTGTGAGTCGCGCCTTGAGAGGTTGGCGCGAACGGCCCGGGCAGCCGGACGAGCCGAGGCACGACCGGCGCGCGAGGGACGGCCGGCGGCGAGGGAGAACGCTTGCGGAGCATGCGAACCACCTGGATGTCACAGTGACGGACATGGTGGCCGGTCGCGAACGACCCCGACGGCAATCCTGCGGCCGCAGTCACGGTCCGAATCGGGCTCGGACCAGGTCACGTCAAACACTCGCGATCACGGCGGCCACCTAGCTAGGCTAGACTGACCCTCGACGTCCACTTTGGCGACTCGGCTCAACATCACGATCAGCCGGACAGAGGGACGCGAAGCGCAAAGTGGTCGGTCTGCACCTTGTTGAGAAAGATCGCTCTACAACCTGCACTTACCCTTTGACCTTTTCATGCGCTCCCATGCATCCTGCACATACCCTTTGACCTCTTTTTTGCGCTCCCATGCACCCTGCGCCTCGCCAATGCTACATCCGCTCTTGCTCACTCCTTCACCCAATGCCGAGAACCCACCTCGAAGTACGCCGACTCGGAGTCCCTGTGGCGGTCAACCACATGACAGGCCTGGACTGTCCGAGTTCGATCAAACTTCAGAATGTCAGCTCAGCATAGGTTCTCTTCGTTGCACAGCGAGCAGTCGCTCTCGTTCAGATTGCAGACCAGTTCCACGTAGTCAGCAAGCAGCCAGCGAGGACTTGGGTGCCTGCATTCCCGCTGTGGCTGGCTGCCCCGACCCGGCTCGTCTTGCGCCACTCCTCTCCAAGCTCCCCTCCGAGTCCTCTTCGACACGCCTTCCTTCCCTCGTCCTGAAATTGTGCAGGTACGGGTGCTGGTACTGCGCCTCGTCGGCCACGCCCCTGCAAGGGCGTCACTCGCAGCGCGCGAAAGGTCGCCGCTCTCTGCAGAACCCCAGCTGCCACGCGCAGGCGTGCGGCGTGGCGCGGCGCGGCGCGGCGCGGCGCGGGCGCGGCGCAGCGCGGCGCAGCGCGGCGCGGTGGCGAAGCCGCGCGCGCGGGCGCCCGGCCCGGGCCTCGAGAGTCGAGCGTTGAGGTCGAGGCCGTCGAGGTCGAGGTCGTCGAGGTCGTCGAGGTCGTCGAGGTCGACGGCAGGCCGCGTGCCCGCGCCAACTCCGTGCGCGCGATGGCGGGACGGGCGACACGACGCGAGGCGGCCGCGCCGCGCAGCAGCGAGTCGAGCCCGGCGAAACGGGCCGGCTTGAGCGGTGAAGGCGCGGCGCAGCAGGAGCCGAGAGGCAGCAACGGCGAGAGCGCGGCGCGCGCCGTGGCGGACAGCGGCAGGAGCAGTAGGCAGCAGCAACAGCAGCAGCAACAACAACAGCAGCAGCAGCAGCAGCAGCAGCAGCAGCAGCAGCAGCAGCAGCAGCAGCAGCAGCAGCAGCAGCAGCAGCAGCAGCAGCAGCAGCAGCAGCAGCAGCAGCAGCAGCAGCAGCAGCAGCAGCAGCAGCAGCAGCAGCAGCAGCAGCAGCAGCAGCAGCAGCAGCAGCAGCAGCAGCAGCAGCAGCAGCAGCAGCAGCAGCAGCAGCACAAGCACAAGCACAAGCACAAGCAGCAGCAGCAGAGGCAGCAACCGCAGCAGCAGCAACAACAGCAGCAGCTGCAGCAGGTAGTACGGTGCTCGAGCTGCGAGCGGCCCGTGGTGGCTCCTGGCCCGCCAAGCGACCGGTTGCAGCGCGCGAAAAGGCTGCAGGCGGATGCTATGCGACCGACGCTGCGCTCGGACGATTTTATCGTGCTGCCGCGGCAGTGGTCCATTCCAGAGCTCGGGTCCGGGCGGCGGGAGGCCAAGGAGGATCTAGACTACTTCGCGGCCGCCTGCAAGCGCGAACTGCTGGCACTCGCGCTGGGCAACCCGGCCGGCCAGGACTGCGCTTCGGATGGAGTCGACGAGGTGCTTGTTCGGTCCCGCGTGCCCAAGGCCGACGAGGAGGCGAGCTCGCGTGCGAACGAGGAGGACGAGGCCACGCGCGAAGCGACGCGTAGGGACAAACGCATTCCGGCGGCTCTTTTGAGTCCCTCGCTGTGCAAGAACTGCTTCGAGTTCTGCAAGGGCGTTCTGGGCCGCGAGCTTCTCGAGACGGGCGACACCCTGCTGCGCATCAAAACCTCGGACCGCGAGCGCGGACCGCCGCCCTCAGGCGGGCCGCGCGACGAGGAGCTCGCGGCCGACGTGCAGCGGCTCATGCGCGAGCAGAAGCAGCTCCTGAGCGAACTTGAGGAGATCGAGGAGGCGCGCGCCGGCGTGCGACAGGAACACGCCGCGCTGGAGGCCGAGGAGGCGACGCTGACACGCCAGGAGCAGGCCTTTTGGGCCGAGGCCGGCTCCGTCAAGGAGCTGCTCCAGGTCGTCGGCGAGAAAACCGACTCGCTCACAAGCCGCATTTCCCGCACCATGAGCGTGCTCTGGCTGCTGAGCCCGATTCACGCCTTCAACGACGCCTTCTTCATCTGGCGCGACGGCGACTACGGGACCATCAACGGCTTCCGCCTCGGGCAGCTCGTCGGGAGGCCCGACGTGCACGTGGCGAGCGCCGCCGCACCCTCGCCCAGTCACAGCGTCCCGCGCGCGAGAGAAGCCGACCGCAAGCCGCCGCCACTCTGGGAGGAGATCAACACGGCCTGGGGGCTCAGCGCCATGCTGCTCTCCGCAATCGCGCAGACCTGCGGCAAAAAGTTCCCAGGCTTTCGCATCGAGCCTATGGGCTCGCGCACCACCATCCACAGTCTCGACACGACCTCCTCGGCGCTCAACTTTCTGACCGCTGCGCAAACGACTTTCCCGCTGTACCTGGACGTGGCCAAGTCCAACTCCATGCTAGACCGCCTCAAGGTTGTCGGAGGGCGCTCCGCCGTTGAGAGCTTCAACCACGCCATGCGCGCTTTCCTCATCTGCCTCAAGTACCTCTGCGACGAGGCCGTCGCCACAGACACCGGCAAGACGCTCGACCTTGCCAAGAAGATGTACGAGATCGACGTCCCCGATCAGGCCGCGCGCCAGCGCGGCATACCGCCCAATTCATGCGTCATCAACGCTGACTCCGTCGACCTTTTGCACTCGCCGTTCTACGGCCCTGGCGCAGTCCCGCCTCGCGCTGATGTCGAGCGCGCGCACAGTTGGACCAAGGCCCTGCGCCACGTCCTTAGCAACCTCAAGTGGCTGCTTGTTTGGTGCGTGCGCCACAAGGTTTGACGATGAATGTACACAGATGTGAGCCTGTCCAGGTTCAAGGACGAAGCACCTGCCTGGCCATGGCTCTGTCCAGCATCAAGGACGAATGACCTTAGTCTTGGCTTTCCAACGAAGATTCTTGAGCAACGATGTCGAGAGGTCTCTTTTGGGTCTCCAACGAACAAGAGCGCGACTCGCCTCTCACTACGACGTCGACGGGTTTCTGGCAGCATGTCGAAGCTCACGTAGTAGCTGGGTCTTGACGCTCAGGAGCAAGAGACAGAGAGGACAAGCAGAGCGCCGTGTCGCACACGTACCTGAGGATTTTCCTTTGTCAAAGGAAAGGGTTCGGCCTTGGCCAATGCTGGATGCAAATAGTCACTTGATGAGCTGTTGTTTGAGTTGATCCATCGCTGCGCGTCATGAGATTGGTGACACCGGCACAAATCAGAGACCTTGACCGATTCGTCCGACGACTTCAAGCGCGTCAGGTGCCATCCAAGTCGCACACGCACAGAGACACACAGAGAGAGAAAGAGAGGCAAATCCTTGTTCCGAAATGCATCAGTGAGCCAATTTGATGCATGTGCTCCTGCTCCTCTTCGACTTGCACGACGAGGTCGTCAAAGGGATGGCTCGGTCTTGGATGCGGTCCGTCGCTTGTCTTGAAAGCGTCGACAACGACGAAAAAGAGGAGGAGCCAAGGCCGGAGGCCATGCTCGTTCGACCCGCGTGTCATGCAGGCTGAGGAGCGGTAAGCTCTGCAGCAAAGGCTGGAGCCGGGGGTGTGCTTCGAGGTGACTAGTCTCAACTTGCGCTGCCTTCGCAGCGGCATGATGGACTCCGAGAAGCAGCCAGACCGTCGGGACGGACCGCCGGAGGACGCTCCTAAAGTTGGTCGTGTCACATCGCCTGGACGACGGTTTTACCTATGACGATGGGAACCACTCCGGCGACGACAGCGACGACGACGACGATTGTGAGATCCTGGTCGGAGCAAAGGACCAAGCCTATACGTGGTCGGAGCAAAGGTTCTTTTTTAATAGGAAGGATAGAAGTCACGGTTGTCGCTATGTGGCGAAGGCACGACATCGAAGCCCTGATAGCGTCTGCGCGCGGGATGTGAGGACTGCGGACGAAGAGCGCGCCGAGCGGCACGACCTTGGGCGTCCGGCGTGGTGCTCGGCCGCCGCGGGCTAAGCGAGACACCGCAGGGTACCATGGGGCCGCTCTTGGGCGGTGTGGTATGGGCCCTGGCCGCAGCGGACTTGGGCACCGCCTTTGTCCTGCCGAAGAGGACGTACTGGACCACGTCAGCGAGCATGGCGCGGCGGGCATTGGCAGAGACGGCCTTTTGCGGCCAAAATGGCTCGATGACGCGAATGCGCTCCAGATGCTGCGCCGTGAGGTGTCGTACGGCCGCAGGTGGTTTGCCCTGCACGGAGTTCAGCGCGTGCGAGACAGGCAACACGTGCGCGTTGTTGTTGCCGAGCACTTCGTGTAGCATAAGGGCGCGTGGGTCGAGGCGAGCCCTGGGCGGGTCTTGTGTTGCGCAGGTGTGCTGCTCCTCGCGCAGAAGAGCGCGCAGGCTCATGTAAAGCGCCGAGTCGATTTTGCGCTCTTTCTCCAGGCAAAAGTCTCGGCGAGTCGCCCAGATACGCTCGGCGCGGGCCAGGCGCGCGCCCCAGAGCTGCAGGAGGACGTCGTCGTGAGACCGCGTCCCATCAATGCGGTCCATCCGGGCTTGCACGCGAAGACGCTCGAAGATTGCTTCCCATGCGAGACAAGCGCGGTGTGCTCTGGCCTCGCGCAGGAGGCGGCAATAGACTGCGTACGTTCGAGCACGCTGGGAGGCGAAGTGGCCGTCCTGACTGGGCGGCACGAACTGCCGCACCTCAAGCGGCGCGCCGTCTTGGTTCAGGCGATTCCAGGTCTGCCAGTATGGTCGCCCTCCGGACGAGGTCTGCGCCTGATTCGGGTGCATCTGCGCGAGGAGGGCGTCCTCGAGGTCCCGCACGCGCTCACGCAGCTCGTGCTGCGCCTCTGTGGCAGACGGAGGTCGCTCGTCGCGAGGCATCGCGGGCGTGTGCGTGACCGGTTCCGAGTCGCCTAGGTTGTCCTCGTCCAGCGCGAGATCTTCGTCCAGGGTCGCGAGGTCGTCTGGGGGCGCCACAAAGCCAAAGTCCGGCATGGTGGCGTCCGGAGAAGTGGGCTGCGGTGGGAAGGCCTCGTCTCCCTGCGGCGCGACGAAAAATTTGTCCGTCGAGGGCGGCAGCCGCGAGCTGGGCCTTGACTCCTCGTCCGAGGACGGCGCCGCGGTAGCAGCGGCCGGCACGGCGGCGGCTCTGGCTAAGTCTTCGCGAAGTCGAGCCGAGGTCGCATCGGCCTCGGCCTTGGCCTGTTTCAGGCGAGACACCTCCTCGCCAAGCGCCTTGACCTTGAAGCGAAGCACCTTGGTCTCCGTCTCCAGGTTCTGCCTGGACGCAGCCGGCGCCATCGCCGTTGTCGCTGCCGCCGCCGTCGCGTTGGTCCGGGAGGACGGGGAGCGGGCCAAGGAGGTGGTGTCTTGACCGAGCTGCTTCTTCTCGGACGCAGCCCGCTTCCGTGAGGACCGCGCGGTGGGGGAGCGTTTAGGCGAGGAGATGCGCGCCTCCGCGGCGACCGTAGCAGCTGCGCGCTCCGCCTGAAGCGTGCTGGCGAAGGTGAGCTCGCTGCGGAGCTTTTCGTTGCGGGCGAGGCGCTCCTGCTCCTGGTCCAGGGCGACCTGGAGCTCGGAGAATTTGGCCGTGAAGCGCGCCTCCTGCTGCTCCAGCGCCTCGTGCGAGTCCTCGTGCGCCTCTTGCAGAGCAAGGGCGAAGCGCTCGCGCAGTTCCGCAACCTCCCGGGCATGCTGCGCCTGCGCCTCGTCGAGCTCGCGGGCGGCCGCTGCGAGCTGTGTTTGCGCCTCGGCGGCCTGGCGGCGAACATCGCCGTGGGCAGCGAGCGCGCTGTCGTGCGCCATCTGGATACGCTGTACAGCGGCCTCGTGTTGGCGTACCTGGCGATCGAGCGCAGCGTGTAGTTTGGCCTCGTGCGTGCGTTTCTCTTGCTGCAACTCGCACTCAAGCTGGGCGATGCGCACCTTGGCGAGCTTGTGTGACGCGCTCTCATCTTGATGGAGCGGCGTGTGCGCTCGGGTCGAGCTCG
The DNA here is from genome assembly GCA_013306675.1 of Thraustochytrium sp. TN22. NCBI lineage: Eukaryota > Bigyra > Thraustochytrida > Thraustochytriidae > Thraustochytrium > Thraustochytrium sp. TN22. The sequence continues at coordinate 13,565 of JABLUY010000026.1, read as the reverse complement.
CGGACGGGGGCTGCCGCGCATCCCGCAGCTGATCGCCCTTGCGCTTGAGCTCAAATTGCAGACCGCGTACCTGGTCCTCAAGACGCGTCTCCGCCTCCACGAGTGCAGAGGAAACCTCCACCATCTCCAGATGTTTGATTCGTAGCGTCTCCATGGTCTCGCGGGCTGCCTCTAGCTCCGCCTTGAGGCCAAGCACCTCGCGCGCCGCATTGGCCGCGGCGTTCTCCGCCTGAGTGCAGCGCTGCGAGATCTCCTGCGCCTCTTGGGCCTGGCGAGCCGACTCTGGCCCACTATTGGCAGCGTTCCGAGCCTGCTGCGGCTTGTGCTGGCGCGCCACTTCGGCCATGAGCTCGTTGACGCGCTTCTTGAGTGTATCGCACTCGGCGTGCTTACGCATGAGCCCGGCGTTCAGGCTGCTGGAGAGCTGCTTGGCCGCCAAGAGCTCCCGGCGCAGCTCAGCAGGTGGCATGTCCGTCGGAACCGTGACATGTGAGGGCTCAGGCTCGTCGTCTTCTTCGGCCTCTTCCGCCAAAGAAGCGTGTGGGTTCTCTTCGCTTTGCGCACGCGCCCCGCGGTCTGGCGAGGCCTCCGGAATACGGCTACCGGCCGCCGCGGACGCCGCGTCGTCCTGCGGCGGCGTCTGGCCGAGCCGCTGATAGAGGGAGCGCACGAGCAGCTTCTGCGCGTCGAGTTGCTTTTGCAGGCGGGCGGTGCGGTCTGCACGCTCCTGCAGCGTCGCGTCGCGTTCCGCGGCCTGCACCGCGGCGGTTTTTGCTTTGGCCTCGAGCGCCCTGCGCGCTTCCGACTCGGCGGCCAGCTCCTTCTCCTTGAGGGCGACCTGGATGTTGGAGGCCTCGTGCATCTGACGCAAGCGCACGATCTCGGCGTGCTGGGCGCGTGTCTTCTGTTCGAGCATCTCGAGGTCCTTCTCGAGGTCCCCGGCTGCGCCCCGGCTCATCTTAGCCTTGAGTTCCAACAGCATGCGCGCATGCCTGGCCATGCGCTCGGCCGTCACGTGCAGTCGACCACAGGTCTCGTCTTGGCGGGCCTGCTCCCTGTCGAAGTTGTGCGAGACTACGTGCTCTGCGTGCAGCAACGCCTCCTCGACGAGGCGCTCCTCTTCGGCATCCATGGCGTCGCGCTGCGTCCGCAGCTGATCGCTGCGTTTGGCTTGCCTGGGCACGAGGTCCTGGTCCAAAACATGCTGGATCTTGCTCAGCGTGCGCGTGGCCTCCTCGAGCTCGCGCTGCTGCTGGCGGTGGTTGTGGTCTTGGCGCTGCAGGTACGAATCAATGCGCACCTTGTTGGCTGTGATCATCTCGCGCTGATTCTTGTACACTACAGGCGCCGTGTGCCGCGGGTCCATGTCGACCAGGTTGAGCAGTACGTCCTGCGAAGCGTGCTCATAGCGGCCAAGGGCGTCCTGCACGCGCTTGTCGATCTCAAAGAGCACACGCCGCGTCTCGAGGACACGGGTGCCGGCGCGCTCCTGCCCCAAACTTAGCGCTGGTCCTGCCCCGGCTGGGACTCCGACAGGTGTGCTGGCTTGCTCGGTGCAGTAGCCCGAGCCGCCCGAGCCGCCCGAGCCGCCCGAGCCGCCCGAGCCGCCCGAGCCGCCCGAGCCGCCCGAGCCGCCCTCGTCGTATTGGTTGCTGACGTTGCCTCCGCTGGCGCTCGGACACTGCCGCCGCATGGTGCTGCGCACGCTATGCACGGAGCCTGACCGCGACCTGGCGGCGGCGAGCGTCGCATGGCTCGGCCTCCCGCTCAACGAATGATGATTGTTGCTGAAGCTCTTCGTGCGCGCCGTCGCTCTGGACGCCACGGTCGTCGTCCTTGGCGGCAAGTCCTGCATCAGGTCCCGGTCTTCCGCGCCATGCATGCTCGCTTAGCTGCACGCGTGGCACCTCACACGCAGCCGCCTTGCCCTGCCCCGGTTCCTCGCAGCAATCTCCAATCCACCTTGTGCGCTTGAGCTCGACGCCGCGCCCGCCTCGGCTCGACGAGACGAGACGAGACCGGAGCCGAACGCCTACGTGCATCCCGTCGCGGGCTGCTGGCCGCCATGATGCAGCAGTCGCATCGCAACGCAACGCATGGCATGGCATGGCATGGCAGGGCAGGGCCGCGCACCCTGCGTAGCGTGGCACGCACGCATGCTCTCGTCTCGTCTCGTCACAGAACTTGGAAAACTCAGTACCAAGTACCAACCTGACTAATCCGGTGGGCAGCGCTCGCTCGCGCGCGAGCGGGCCCTGCGCGGTCGCCTCCCCTCGCGACTCGGAGGCAGGCCTCGCGGCCAGACCATCAACCACCGCGCGCGCGCCCAGGGCCCGCGCGCAGGCCGGGCGGCGGCGGCGCGCGGCGCGCCGGGCGGCAGGCAGAGCACGGTCCGCCGCGGGCGACGAACAGGCGGCGTGTGAGCCATACTTGGCGCCATGAGCGAGGTCGCGTCGGCGGCCGGCAGCGAGGCGACCTTGCTTGCCAAGGGGGACGCCAAGGCCCAGGAGCAGGCGGCGGACCAGGGCAAGGCACAGCAGCAGCGGCAGCCGACGGCGTCGAACGTGTTCCCGGAGCCGCCGGTCTTCTTTCGGTCGTACGGGCCGAACGCGGAGCCCAGGCACCCGCTGGCGGTCTCGCTGGAGCCGCCCAAGATCCCCAAGGGCGTGTACACGACATTCGGGGAGTTCTGGGACCCTGAGGAGAAGTGAGTTGCCTCTTGCATTGTGAAATGGGTTGTCGCGGCGGGGGAGGCTGACGAGGCTGCGCACGCCAGACCGCGCACGCTCAAGGACGAGGGCCGTGATCAGCTGTTTGCGGATCCGGCGGAGGGCGAGGCTCCGGACTATGCCGGGGAGCTGCGCAAGGTGAGCACGCTGGCGCTGGACAGGTATTGCGAGCTCTTGGACGCGCTGTGCGACATGAATTTGAGCATGACGGACACGCGCAAGAAGGCGGACGACTTCGAGACCGTGTACGTGAACATGCTCTACCTGGTGAACCAGCTGCGGCCCGCGCAGGGCCGGCAGCTGCTCATCAACATGCTCCGGCGGCAGCTGGAGCGACGACGCGAGACCACGGCCAATCTCCGGCGCTTGGTGGAAGAGGGCGAAGCGCGCATCCGCGAGACGGCCAGCGCCGTCAAGCAGAACGCCAACGCCGAGGAGATCTGACCTGGCTGTGGCGCCAAGCCTGCAAGGATCCAGGCATGCGCGTGGTTTTCTGAGGCCTTCTCTTTTCTTTCCCTTCGTCCTCAGGCTTTTCAGACTCGATGTAAAGGAGGGACCTGCTCGCTCCGCGTGGGGCGGAATGCGGCACGGGCCTCTCTCTCTGTGTCGGCCAGACAAAGGTCGGTCAAGGAAGGTCTCAAAAATTTCCTTCTCTTTTTCTCTTCATTCTCTTGGCAATGTGTGTTGTGTACACGTAGCTTAGTATGTCACACGGAGGAGCGAGTCAGGGTGGCCGCCGACGAGGAGGGCTGCGGCGTGGGGTCGACAGGCAGGGAGCCCACGGCGGCCTGGTCCTCCTCGAAGTAAAGCTCCTCCTCGCACATGGGGCAGGCCGTCTTGCCGCTCCGCTGGCGCCAGGCCAGCAGGCAGTTCAAGTGGTAGCGGTGGCGGTTGACGCCGCACCTACACAGTGTGCGTACGATGGGGTTTTGCGCGGTGAACTCCTCGAAGCAGAGCAGACACTCATCGGGCGCGGTGTTCTGCGCCGCGAAGATCTTGTCCCACGAGGCACGCATGTAGTTGCGCTCGTCTTCTACTGAGGGCGGCAGCGAGAAGCTGGACGATTTGAACTTTTGCAGCATGGCGGCCGCGCGGTCTGCAGTGGGCGCGGGCGCCGGACGCGGCATTGGCACGGACGCGGAGCTCATCCGCGCCGCGCCCTGCGCCTCGCCGTGGGCCGCGGCGCCGTGCAGAGGCGCGTACACGCCGCCGCCGTCCAGCTCCCGTTCCAGCTCCCCCTCTGCATCCTCGTCCGCGTCGAGGCTGCCGCAGGTCGCCTCCAGGCACTTGCTGCAGCACACGCACTTGCCCAGCGACGTGCCCATGTGTCCCGACGCCCTCGCCGCTGCGCGCGTCCCGGGTGCGGACGCGCGCAGCAAACGCGCACCGCCGCGCGAGGCGAGGCTGGGCGCTCCCCAGCCCCTCGCCCGCCCCCGCCGCCGCGCCGCGCCGCGCCGCGCCGCCGGCCGGCCGGCCGACCGACCGACCGACCGAGCGCCGCGCCGCGCCACGCCGCCGCCTCCGCCGCCGCCGCCGCGCCGCCCGCCGCCGCCGCCGCGCGGGCCGCCGGGCTAGCGAGTCTGCCGCGCCGACATTTCTACGAGCCAACTCGAAGCCCGGGCTGAAGAGGACGACGCCTAGCCACTCTACGGCTAGGCAGAGGCAGAGGAGGAGGACGAGGAGGACGAGGAGCGGGACGGGAGCCTGGCCGCGTTTTTCGAGGCTCGCGCAGACTGCCCGCGCGCTTCTGCGGCTCGGTGCGTTTCAGGCAAGCAGGCGAGCCGGCAGGGCAGGGCAGGCAGGGAGGTCGCCACCTCGCCCCGGCCTCGGACTGCGTGCGAGCGGGAGTGGCCCGGCTCGTCCCTCCGCTCGCCAAGGGGTGGTCAGACAGACTCCGTGCGACGTCGCGCTCAGCGGCGCGCTGCAGGGCACCGGCCAGGTGCGCATGTGAGACATGATGATGGCGGGTGTGGCCTGCTAGGGAGGTCTCTAACTTTTGCTTATGCTTCATCGTGAGTGGGGGCGCTCAGCAGCTCGCCAGTGACGGGAGCCTCGGCGCTTTGGGCCAGGGCCGCAGCAGGCCGCGTGTTCTCCACGGTGCGGGGCTCCCGGCTCGCAAAGGCCTCCTCAGAGAGCCGCATGCGCTCCTTGGAGCGCTCCGCGAAGGTCCTGCGCTGCGCGTCGAGGGAGACGCGGAGACGCGACGCCGTGGACTGCGAGAGCTCGTCAATCTTGGCCAGGGCAGCCTCCATGAGCGCGTCAGATCGGCTGACGCCGGAAATGGGCCCAGAGCGCGCCGAGCGCAGCGGCTTGAGCTCGATACGCTCACCCATGTCTTGCTTGGCCTCCTCCGCCTCTTCCTCCTCTTGCGCTCCCAACTTGTGCTGGCGCCGCGTCAACGCGAGACGCTCGCCGTCCAGAACCACGAGCCCTGGCAAGCGCTTGCGCACCCTGTCGCGGTACCCCGGCGCCAGCGTGCACGGATTGCCACGCAAGTCGAGGTTGCGCAGCGACTCCGGGAGTTCATGCAGATCGAGCGCCTCGATGCAGTTGTGCTGCAGGTCGAGGAGCTCAAGGCGGGGCAGATGCTTGAGGTTCTCCACACGCTCAATCTCGTTGTGGCCGAGAGAGAGGAAGCGCAGTCGCAGGTGGAAGTCCAAGTTCTCAATGCGACGAATGCGGTTGAACTGAAGGTAGAGGTCTTGGATGTTGGTGAGCGCCTCCAGCGACTCGATCCCGGTGAAGCCTTGCCAGTCGAGGCGCGCCACCTTGAGCTGCAAAAGTCGGTCCGCGATGGCGTCCGGGTCCAGCCCGCGCTCCGTATCGCTCAGGCAGAGCTCCGTGATGCGCCGGAAGCTCATGGCCGCCTTGGGCAGCAGCGCACGGTCCACCTCCATGCCGCCCGCGTCGCCCGCGCCCTCGTCCCCTGACGACGACGTCTCCGGGCCCGCGCCCATGCTCTTCGCGCCGCCGTGGCGGAGCGACACGGGTGAGTGAATATAGGCATTGATGCTGGCTGTCTCTTTGTCGAGTCCGAGTCGATTCGACGAAAAAATGCTTGTGTCCGTTGAGACCGTTCGTGGTCGCACGTGACCTTGTGCAGAGTCGTGCCAAAGCAGTGTTGGCTACTCTAGCTAGCTAGCTAGTAGATAGATAGCCAGCTACTCAGTGTTGCTCGTAGGATGCATGCACTACCGAACCACGGACTGCCTCAAAATGAGCAGCCATGTCATTCCATGCAGGCAAATGCAACCAGCTGGTTCAATCCACACAGGTTACGACCAGCACAAGCAAGCAATGACACAGGCACATGCGCGCAGGAGGATACATCGGCGCACCAGTCGCACGCACGGCACGCACGGCACCCACGACATGACACAAGTTGCAAGGCAACAGCAAAAAACACGCCGGTCTACAGATCAGGAAGCTGTGGATTGAAGTTGAAGTTGACGACTGCAGACATGACACTTAGCCGAAGATCATGCGGGCGAAGTTGGCAAAGACCATCACCGTGCCGAGGCCGGCAAGGCCGAGGCCGACGCCAGCGACGATGTTGTCGCCCGACTTGCGAAGGTAGGTCGGGTCGGCCTCGCCGCGAAGGTACGGGGTGGCGCCCTTCTGAAAGAACTTCTGCTGCTCCTTGACCCTGTTGAGCGCAATCAAATCGCGAGAGCTGGCACGTCAGTCTTCACACGTTCGTTGCGTTTTGGTAATTCCTCGGATGGGAAACGTACGGGTTGGCCTCGGCAGAGAGCATGCGGACCTGGCCGACGCTGTGGTTGGTTTGCGACATGAGAGAAGTCAGAATGAGGTCTGCGTGCGTGCGAAACAAGCGCGCATGAGCGAAGTCGCTAGCTTGGGAGTGACGTACCGGCGGACGGCGGGCTGCTGGGCAGCGCGGCGGACAACCTGGCCGATCATGATTGTAGGTTGGTTTGTGTGTCGAAGAAGAGTCTGCTCCGTACGTGTCCGTCAGTCTCCGTCTCCCTGGGTCATACTTCCCCGCGCCGGCCCGCGCCGCGTGTAGACCGTCCAGCTTCGCCAAGCGTCCGCGGCGGTTTCCCCCGCGCTCCCCGCGTCTCTCCTCCCCGTCACCTCGCCGCGCTCCTGCGGCGCGCGTGCGCCTCGCGCTCCCTCCTCCGCCTCCGCGCGCGGGCCTCGCCCCGCGCCCCGCGCCCCGCGCCTCTCTCTCTCGCGCGCGCGGACGCTCGGCCGCGGCCAAGCGTCCGCGTCCGCAGCGCCCTTCATCATCCTCTCTCCATCCCTGCTTCTCCCGCTCTCTCCGCCGCCCGCGCCGCCCGCGCCGCGCCGCCGCCAACCTACGCACGCGTCCAGGGGCCTCGATCGTCGTCTGCGCGGCGGCGGCGAGCGCGAGCGCGGCGGCGGCGGCCGCGCAGGGACGCGCGCGCTGCACCTCGGCAGCGGCGCCGCTTTGCGCGACTTATGCCGCCCGGCGCGGCGCCCCGCGTTCCCCCGCAGCTGTAGGGTTAGGGCACGACCCTAGGCGCGCCCTGCCGGACCCTGACCGGGGAGCGCGGGGAGCCCGCGGGGAGTAGCCTGCGCGTCTCGGCCGCCTGCCGGGTTGGCGTGGATGGAATGCGCATGGCAGGGGGAGAGGGAGACAAGCAGCGCGAGGACTCGGAGCATGCAGAGCGTGCGCGAGCGTGCGACGCGGGACAGGTTCGCATGGATTTGGGTGTTAGTTTGCTTGCTTGCTGGCTACGAGCTAGGCTAGTCTAGCTAGCGGACGGGCGGGCGGGCGGGCTGAGGTGCGGACGGGCTCGACGGGGGCTCGCTCGCGCCGGAGAGCCTCTAGAGCACAGCGGCCTCGGACGCGAGAGAGGAGGGGGGGGGGAGAGAGTAGAGACTCGGAGGGGTACACAGATTTTGCGTCAGCTTGGCCTGGGTCGCCGGGTGCTGGCGGGACGCAAGCGGGCCTGGGTCATTCAGTCAGGATGGGCGGCTTTGCGATGCTTGCTTGCGCTGCGCGACTCTTTGGTCGGGTCGCGCGACGCGCCGTGAGCTCGTTCCTTAGCCGAAGAGTAGCGTGACGACGATGACGAGGCCGTTCAAGGCGATGAGAGGCACTGCAGATGGCGATCGCGTTAGTGGGACCTGCGCATTTGTTACGGGGCTCGCATGTACGTTGGGCTCGTGCGTGATTTCAGCAACGTACTCCGCAAATAGCGCACTGCGTGCAAGAGGCCGGCGATCTGCGCTTTTAGGTTGCCCTGCTCACTGGCCTGGTGGTCCACCACGTTGAGGCCGTCTGCGTTCGAGCTCGATGCAGTCAGTTCCACGTCCCGGGCGGCGCCCGCCTTTCCCCTCCCGCCTGTCACCTACACTTGGCCAGGAAGCGGTCCTCGTGGAGCACGGCCAGCGCGTTCACGCAGAGAAGACCGGCCACAAAGATGCTCCAGATGGAGAGGCCCATCCTTGAAGGGATACGCTCGGCTTGCCCTGCTGCGCGTCGGCGACCGCCGATGAGGCAGGCAGGCTCGCCTTGCGCCCGTTGCTGAGCGCTCGGCCGCGCCGCGCTCTGCGACGGCTGTGCAGCCCGCGCTCCGCGAGCGCCTCGGCCGTCCGGCCTGGCGACCGCCTCGCCCGCGCGCCGTGCCGCCCCCCACGCCACTGCCGCGCAAACGGTCTCTGCCTTGATGCGACCGCCGACCTGGTCTGCGTGTCATGAAGGCGCGCCACCTTGTTCTTTCCCATCAGTGAGTGGGTCACCAAGCACGCCAACACGTGGCATTAGCCTAAGCCAAGGGGCTACATCGTCAAGACCCGCATCGTGGTGCCTGGCTCGGCGCGGGTCATCTTGCACTCGTCGCCATCAGCAAGTGCATTCGTGAGGAGTCTAGAGAGCCAAGGCGACCGGTTCGAAGTTGGAGAGCATGCCATGCCACCAGCCGCAATCATCTCCTCGCGCATTCAACGTGCCTGCCTGCTGCCTGCCAGCCTTCGCCGTCACCAAGCAGACTGCCTTTGCTGGGCTGGCGTAAAGGGGATTCTCCAACAAGCACCATCTCCACACGCACTGCTCGCTGATGCTTCAGAAGGACAGGCAGTCGTTAGGCGCGCTCGTCTTGACGCGGAGCAGGCGCTAGAGCTAGCTAGCTAGCCTTCTCCGCACGCCCTGGCCAGCCCAAGCTCTGCGTGGTGGCCAGGCCAGCTCCCGCTCCCAGCTGCAGTGCTACGTCGACGTCGCTTGCAATGTATGTATCTGGTATCTTATCCACGCCCTCCGAGTCGGCGACCCGGTGCGAAGCGGTGGCGACGGCGGTGGCCGCCGTGGACCCTCGCGGCAGCGGCGGCCAGAGCGCCAACGGCGAGCGCAGGATGGCGGGCAAGCGGCCGCGCGAGGAGGAGGCGGCGGCGGCGGCGGCGGCGGCAGCGGCGGGCGGCGCGGGCGACGGCGCCGCCGAGGCCGAGGCCCGCGCGCCGCCGGCGAAGGATGGGAATGGCGACCAACCGGAGCAGCAGCAGCAGCAGGAGCAGGAGCAGCAGCAGCAGGAGCAGGAGGGAGAGCAGGACGCGAAGCGGCAGCGCACGCACGCGAACGGCGAGCAGGCCAGGGCGGCGGAGCAACCGGCGCAGTCGAACGGGTCGGCCGCCGAGAGCGCCGCCAAGAGCGGGGACAACCTTGCTGCGGAGCAGGGCGAGGACGAGGACGAGGCGCTCGTGCGGCGCGCGTTCAAGCGCAATGACGTGGTGTCGAAGCGCATCAAGCTGCTGATGGTGGCCGTGGGCCAGGGCGCACTAGCAGTCAAGGCCGCCGACAAGCTAAAGGACCAGCTGTGCAAGCTGGCGCAGGTGCTGGAGAAGGACGTGGCCCAGCACGGCGACGTCCTGGTGGCGGCGCTGGTGGAGTGCGGCTGCAGCTTCGGGTGGAAGGCGCCCGTGTACGGGACGCTGGCAGGGCTGCTGGCGAGCTCCGTGCAGGAGGGTGTGGCGCGCTGCACGGAGAAGCGGCTGCTGCGGTGTTTGGGCGGCGAGGCGCAGTTCCCGGCGCAAGCCGCCGTGGCGCTGCGCTTTCTGTGCGAGATGGCCAACGCTCACGTAGTGGCGCTGGACCCGCTGCTGGCCGCCATGCAGACGCTTGTGCAAGCGGGCCGCGCCTGGGTGGTGGCGCGCGCGCTGCCGTGGCTGAGCGCCGCACGCGTGCCCGAGGCGGAGCGCGGCGAGGCGCTGGCGGCGCTGGTGGCGGCACTGGATGCGCAGGCAGCCGAACAGGCGCCGGGTTGGGCCGAGGCGCGCGAGCTGTTGCGCGAAGACCGCAAGGACGACGGCCTGCTGCTGTGCCCGTACGCTGGCGAGTCGGTGCGCGCCGCGCTGACGCACGCCCGGGCCGAGGATGCCTCGTGCGGGCTGGAGACGCTCTCGGCGCGGCTGAACCAGGCTTTGGAAGCCGCGCCGGCCGTCGTGCCGGCGCAGACCGCGCTGCGGCTTTTCGACCTGGCGGGCGCCAAGGTCCAGGCACAGCAGGAGCGCCTGCTGTCCGAGGACCGCAAGCTGCTGGACATGGAGCAGATTTCGCGCAAGAGCGGCCTGCAGACGGCGCGCGAGGCGGCCGTCGAGGGCCTCCCGGCGCCCGTGCGCTGGGTCCTGCGCCAGTATGTCGAGGAGCTCCTTCATGCGTACTACCCGCACGTGGACCCGGCGTGCCGCGACCTGCTTGACTTTTGCGAGGGCAACACCTATGATCACTATGTATTCGAGGCCGCGCTGGACGTTCTGGCCCAGGGCACGGGCCAGGCGGTCTTCATTCAGCGTGTGCTGGTGGATCTGACGCGGCCGCCGGCTGCGGGCGGCGCGCCACAGGCCGCCGGGGCGCGCGCCGCCGCCAAGCGCTTCCTCCTCGTCGCCGAAGACGCTGTGGATGCCATCATGGTGCTCGAGCCATCGCTCGAGCCCGCCGTCCTCGACGCGCTCGCCTCGTGGTTCGCGCTCCATCTCAGCCTCGTGCAGCCGGTCTGGCCTTTTGGAAAGTGGGACCAGCTTGCAGAGCGCCCGGACCGCGCCGCGGACCCGCGCTGCCGCTTTTTGCGGCGCGTGCTCGAGATGCACGCAAGCCTCAGCCTGCGCGAGAATCTCATCGACGCGCTCACCCCGCCGCTGCGCGAGCACCTCTTGGTACCGGAGCGCCGGCCGTCGAGCCGGTTCCTGCCCGAGTCGGGCGCGCCTCCCATCGAGGGCCTGGGCGCAGCCGAGGTGGCAGACTTCGTGCGCCAAAAGCCTGAAGAGGACGAGTTCCGCCAGTGGTTTGCCACAAAGGCGGAGCGCCTCTCGGTCGAGGACCGCGCTGAGTGCCTCCTTCACGGCGTATTGCTGGCGGGCCAGCCCACCTTTACACACACCACGCGCGCGCTCGAACGCCTGCTTCCTGTGCTCAAGGAGGTCTTTGCAGCCAGTGGTATCACTGGCGCGGCGTTGGCGCGCTGCGCGCACCACTTTTGGCGTTCCTCCACGCAGTGGTCCGCCTTCGTGCTCTACACGCTCGTGCGCATGGACCTCCTGACCGCCACCCACGCCTGCACCTACCTCTGCGACGTTCTCGTCCAGGACCCGGCCAACCCGGAGACTGCCTGGGTCTTCGACCTGCTCCGCGGCTTGCTCGACACCCTCGCGGACACGCGACCAGCGCAAGACCTCTTGCGCGCGCGCCGCAACGACTTGGACCCGGCGGACCAGGGCCGTCTCGACAGAATTACGCGCGAGACCTGACCCGCCTTCCATACTTCCACGCTTCCATGGATTTCCATTGGCTACGAAGTCAAGCGAGAGAACATGGGAGATCAAGAGCTCTTCCTCACAACAACAACAAAACGAAGGTAAACTGAACTTGGATGCTTTTTCCGGGATTTTACGTACATGGCCACTGCGCTGCGCCGGAGCCCCGCCTGGGCTCTCTGCTCGAGGGGGGGGTTGGCTGTGAATAAAGCCTACTTACAGGATGTCTGCGGCGGCGATGATCTCTAGGCTGGGGCCGCCGATAGCATCTTCGCCGTCCATGTCCTCAGCGCCCTCTTCCTCGCAGCGCTCCAACATGGTCCTGGCGCTCTCGTCGCACAGGTATTGGTCAATTTCGTCCACGATACTCGTGCCGAGCAGGATTGAGGACGGCTTGGCGTAACGCGGCATGAGTGAGGGTCGCCTCGCGCGCGCGGGAGGCGAGCAGACCTCCTTAGTCCGCAGCACGGTCTCAGCCGCCGCCGCCGAAGCCGCCGCGACACCTGCGACGTGCTTCCCTGCCCTCTTCGCCCTGGTCTTGTTGTGCTCCAGAGAGGCCTCCGAGGTGGGCGACCCGGACAGCGACGAGGAGGAGCTCGTGGCGCTGGCGCCCAAAAAAGCCTCGTCTAGGTCCCCGCCATCCACCTCGGCCTCCTCGCCCGAGCCAGCCAGGAGCAGGTTCTGTGTCGTGTCCAGGCGATTCAGGGACTTGCGCGCGAGCGTGGGCGAAGCAAAGACCGTCGGGTCCGGCCGCGCGTCGCGGTGCGGCTCCAGGCGCGGGTCCTCGAGCATTTCCGGCTCGCTCTGCGCCCGCACCTCGCGCGTGACGAGGCTCGGCCGCTGGCGATGGAGCTGGTGCTCGGCCTCGTCCACACTCGCGGCGCTGTCGTCGCCTTCCGTGAGAGAGCTGCCGCTCGTGGTGAGGCTGGCATTCGACCGCAGAAGATCGCCGTCGCTGGGCTCTGCGGATGTGCTGCCGCTGCTGCTAAAGTGCGCAGCAAGTGCGCGCGTGCTGAAGCGCCGGCCACGGCGCTTGTGCGCGGTCGAGGGCGTTGAGGCCGGCGGGGTCGCGACCGTCTGGCTCGAGAACGACGATGAGGCGCTCGCCAGTGTCGTGTCAAGCGCGGCGGGCGGGTCTGCCTGCGGCGGGCCGGCGGCGCCCACATCTGCGACGCGCGTCGACTCCGTGGCGTCGAGGCTCTGGAGCGGCATCGGGCTGTCGCTCATGCCGAGCAACGCCGTGGAGCGCAGGAGCGCTGCCTCCTGGCAGGCCGGCACGCGCTCGAGTGCGGCTTGGGCGTCGGCGAAGGCCTCCTCGCTGCGATCCTGGTCGATACGCAGGCGCGCGCGAGCCACGAGCAGATCCGCCTCGGCGCGATGAATGGAGGTCTGCGCAGCGCTCACCAGGTTGGCGCGCACGTCGACGGCTCTGATGGTGAGCTTGTCCCAGTCGCTGACTGGCGGCACGTACGAGGACCAGTGGCGCAGGGTCTCGAGCGCCTGGCCGAGGCGGCGCTCGAGCGCGGCCGCCTCGCGCGGCACGACCGCATCGGCGTCGGCGACGCGGGCCACCGACTCCACGAGCGCCTTGGTCTTCTTGGCGCCGTCCACGGCGCGGCGCACGTCGTGCTGAAATGTCTGCGCGCGGAAGAGCGCCTCGGCGGACTCGCTGTCGGCGGGCACGAGGTAAGACTCCTCGGCGCGCCGCTGTGCGCCGGCGGGCGCCCTCATCTTGACCGTGTAGAAGCGGCCGCGCGTTCCGAGCGCCTCCACGTGCACCTGCACGACCATGCCCTCCGTCACGTCCCAAGCGCGGCTGCCGTCAGGGAGCGTCCGCTCCTGCAGAAGCACGACCTCGTCGCCGAGGACGAACTTGGCTGCAAGCATCGAGCCGCGGCGCTGGCGGCAGACCTCCGCCACGCCGTCCACGTGCGAGGCCGTCTTGGGCCGAGGCCGCGCCAAGCGCGCCACCATCTTGGCGCCCTCCTCCGCGAAGGCCACGCGCGGGCGCGCCGGCGTCCCGGGCTGCTCCAGCTCGGGCATGTGAAGCACCTGCTGCTGCTGCTGCTGCTGCTGCTGCTGCTGCTGCTGCTGCTGCTGCTGCTG